>CAIGRS010304986.1:0-15722 GCA_903798395.1 Fraxinus floribunda
TCCCGAAATTCCTTTCTGGATATTTTTCTCTTTTAACCAACCTTGCTTTGCAGTGACAACCCTAATCGAATGTGTAAAATAGATGGAACCCATGCAACCAATCCCAAAAGACCACTCTTTCATCTAAGAATGCCTAACCGCCACACCTTAGGTGGAGGTGGGACGTTACGACGTGGGTAGTTTATTTGGGAACAAATGCCTCCTAAAGAGTAATTCAAGTGTGCGAAAGTAAGCTCGAAGTAAGATTCTACTTATGAACGTAATTGTATAAATTTGCAAGATTGTGAGAACAAATTAATCAAATAGAGATGAAGTTAATCATAGTGATGTGAGAGTCTCGTGTAGGAAAGCTCTTACTCGATGGATCAATGATACATTGGAGATATTAGGTCAATGACTTTCAAGAATTCTTATCAAAATGTCGACACATCATATATATCCTGAGTTATAGAAGTCCCTACAAGATTTGCTCGCCCAACAAAATTACATGGCATTGGGTTTCTTCAGATTTTTAGCAAACAAAAAACATGACAAGCAAAACTGGTTAAGAACATTGCCACGTATCCACTTATGATTAATTATAGAAGTCATTATATATACTTGATGCTTCTTCCTTCACTTTCATGGTACTAAATTTGATGGGTCGATGATCGTAAAAGTATATGACTCATCAAAATCTCAATGGGACGTTACATCCACCATCTTTATATTCATTGGTTAACGTGGATATATATGATGCATCCATGGCCATGCCAAGTTCATTTCCTACGCCTTTTTCCCTTCATTGATTGGCATGATGACTCGTCATCTCGTATAATTGACAGAGACATTTTAACTCGACGACATTTAATTGTATTTTATTGATTGTTCGCACTCCATAGATTGGTGAACTTTGGTGGTGAATTATCTTGCATTCCTCGTTTTGCCATGACTAACATGACGCGTCGTCTTCTTGTTTCATTATAATCGAAACATTTTAAACTTGATAACACATAATTATAACGTATTGAGTTATGAGTACGTATATACTCAAACTAAGCCTTGGTGGTGAATTATCTTGCATTTATCATTTTGCTATGATTGCATGAAGTATCATCGTCTTGAATCCTTAATCGAGATATTTCAACTAAATGGGTATAAAATCGATATATTTGTGAACTTTGGATGCTTGCATACATCATTTTGTCACATGGTAGAAAATCTTTTGTCCTGTGTGTTTGCTTGTTACTTAGAAAAAGAAGAAGAATATTGCAATTCATCCAACAGAATACCAACAAATTAAAATCATGAAATTCAATGAGACCATTCAAACAAATTTCTCTTGAGCTGAAAAAGAATTCTCCTTTTCTCCCACATATTTAACTAGAAAACGTTTCAAAATATATATAATATACCTAAAGGGAAAAGCAACCAAAACTCCCAAAAAGTATTCTCTTTTTCCTTTCACATATATTAGTAAGAAGAAAAATGCAAAATTAGAATAAAATCTTCAACCTTATTAATTTGTAGAGGTTATAATTATATATACCTAAAATGAAAATCAACAAACTTAGACAAAATAAATTAACAAAAGAAACGTGACGTTGGTGACACAATTCTATTCTAATAAAATGTTTGGAGACATTCAAGAATGACGGTGATGAAGTTATTGACTTTCGAAACTCAGAGAGCTATAATAGATGTACAAGATCTTCTTAAAGTAGTGAGTCCGAAAATGATCAGAGTCAAATAGTCACCATACTCGAGTACACATGACGACGAGAAATATCACTCAAGTAAATGAAGTGCAATTTCTTACTTTATTTTTTTTTAAGCTTTTACATAGTACTCTCCAAAGTCCCCTTCTAAGTCTTTGAAAAGTCGCACAGAGTAGGACAGACACAATCAAACCCATAAAACTCAAGACCAATGATGAAAATCAACCATCATCACTTCTCGTTTGGACCTTATAATTTTGATAATTATGTACGAGATAGGGCTACCCGTGTTCGAAAAGGGGTTGGGTTCGTGTGGTCGAGGCTGTTTCAGACCATTTCTCTGCTAAAAGACAAGGAGAGTTCAGTCACAAAACACGGCATCATTTCACTATATTCACTGTTTTTCTAACAATTTTTCTTTCTTTTTCTTTCAATCAGAGTCGATAGTCAAAGATAAGGATGTGGACAATTCTACATTCTGAACCCCATGCAGAGGACGGTTCTTGTGGACCCCGTCAATAGCCCACTGTTAGGTGCAACCGACTACAGTGACGGCCGGTTCCGGGCCCACCAGAGTTTCGTTTTGGTGAATGAGGAGCAAGCCCGCATGGGCATAGTGTATTCAGTATTTGTCATTGAATTGCCTTGTCTCCTTTAATGGGTAAGTGTATATATCTCTATATCAATAATATAATGGAATGTTTTTAAATATTGCTCAGATGCCATTAAACTAAAAAAAGTTTTTGGAGTTGTCATTGAACTTTCTCGAATATTTCTCATTGCCATTGAACTTTTACCAAAATGTTTTCGTATCTATTATTATTATTATTTTTTTAAAGTTAACAGACTTGATAAACTTGACGAAATGTTATACATCCATCACTCCGTGTGTCATATAATCATGTCCATTAACATTTAAAATGATGAGTGATGGAACTACGGATAGAATAATATTTTTGTAAGTTCTTAAATAACATTTAAAGTTCAATGGCAAAGGAAAACATTTGAAACAGTTCAATTGCTACTCAAAAAACTTCTAAAGTTCAATGACAATTTAGAAACATTCGTAAAAGTTTATTGAATACCGAGATATTTAGCCCAAACAGATTTTAAAAAAAATGTTTTTTAACAATTCATGTACACTTGTGCAGGAATTAATAAGGCGGGATAAAATTTTATCATGCAAGTAGGCCTGAGCTTCACCTCTCTATTTTCTGGTATACTGCAAATTATATGACAAACTTCAGCAGATAATACCAGCACCATCTCTTTCTGACAAATTACAGTAAAATAATAAAAAAAAAACTATTTAGAATAATTATGCTCCACTTTTCATATCTTTCTGAAAGCCATACTAAATTCTGTGGGTGAGAAATTGCTTCATGCTATGTTCCAAATTAATGTCACTACATACAGAACATGCAACTTTAAGTCTCAAGAGTCCATTGTAGACTCTTGACCACCCCCACTCCTACCCCTACCTCACTCCCTGTTTAATGCAATAGTCAAACTTATCCAGTTCCTACAAGTACAATGCCATTACCTAAAGAGTGCAGTGGGGATTAGTGTTGAATGCAGAACAGATAAAAGAGGAATGCTAACATCAAAAGCAACACATAATATCCCAACAAATAAAAGCACAAGCTCTTAATTTACAACTACTAGATGATAACATGCTTAATACCGTGGCTTAAACCCAAATAGAAAGTAGTTTACAGGAGAAGGAAGTAATAATCTGCTACAATTTGGGAAAATTGAAACAAATGTTTGGCAAGCATAGTATTTTTCCATGAAAAAAGAATGGGATAATCTACTATTATACAAATGTAGAGTCCGTCCTTATTTTCGAGGCCAACAAAAATCACACATGGGATTTTGAAATGGACAGCGACAATTACAATGCAGTAGCTTAAATAAGATTAATAGTGAATGAGACGTAAGGATGTGCATCAGCATCACCTGCAAAGCCGCCCATCCCTCCTTCGTCCTCATTTTTCCAGTATGTGCTGCATTTACACATGGAAGAGAGATTATATATCAATAGAAATATTCTCAACTCAAAATTTTGACAGTGATCAGTGTTCAGAGAAGTTCCGGGGACCATCGAAGAAGAGGCTTTATGAAGAACATTTGACTATAGCCCAGAATTATGGGCTTCTAGAAATAACTTCAGAGGACAAAGCATGTTCCGGCTAAACATAAGAAAGAAGCAGAAGTTAATTTTAAATAATTTTTTGTTGGACAATTTACTTTTTTCATCTTTTTAAGTAAAATTAGTTATTCTGGAACTGTAACTCTTACCTTATTGTCAAAACAAATAACTTATTTTTAACTTTGACCCATAAGAATTACTTATTGTAACATTTAGCCAAACATGCTCTTTAGAAAATTGAGTGCAGATTGTTTGTCAAAATGACATGAAGTCAACATCCCAATTTCTGTTTAGGAGGATTTGTCTAGGCGAATCATCAGTGGGAGATCAGCTTCCTGGAACAGACTAGTTAAACAGTGTTGCATCTCTTTCCGTGTTTCTTCGATTTCATGTACGAAATAAATGTGTTGCGAACAAAATTTAGTATGTTTATTCAGTCCCTGTTTGACAGAGATTAAAATCAGATTTTTAGAAGATTTTTGATAAAAGTTGGTGAAATGTGTGGTTAAAAAGTTATGGGTACCATCCCATTAAATGTGTGGTTAAAATTAATTGTTAACTTTGACTTGAAATTTTAATTAGATTTTAATCCAAACCAAAGAGGGGCTCAATTTGTCTTAAGGATGCAAATTTGTGGAGTGAAAGGTAGAAGCCCTAGGAAAAGTATGTATAGTTAACATGGAGGAAGAAGTCGACCTAAGTAAAAGGATTCTAATCTTAGTGATTTAAATTTGGAGATGGCTCCAGATAAAGTGGGGTCGAAAAGGAGGACTCGTGTAGTCAAAACTCCAAAAAAGTACTGAATAAGGATTTGCAACTTAGTTCAGGTACGGATTTTAACTATAAACATTTTCTTAATCAGATCACAAGCAATTCGGAGTTGATCAGTAGATGGTGGCCCCACTTCTAATCAGATCACATCACAAGAATTTTGTGATGAAGCCACAAAACAATCATGAAAAACAATAAAAACTTAGAATAGACCAAATATAGTACCTGTTTGAACTGTTGCACAGTTCCTCAAGAATGGAACGAACTTTCTTCTCACTTTTCACGGAGGGTGACAATACTACAGACTGAATTAAATTGAATGATCTTTCAGCACACCAGTTTAAGTAATAATTGACATCCAACTAGGACAAGAAAAAGTAGGTCAGCAGAAAACATAGCTGTGAAGTCAAGTTAACTACCAAAAATGATGGTGGCAGACCATATCGCAGAATGCTTTCAGTGAACACACGTACAGCACAGAAGTGCATCCAGGAGCTAAAAACCTGTAGGATAGGGGACACAATTTTAAATATAATCCATGCAAATTCAAGAAATAAGGGGGACAACTTTAGATTTTAGATAACTTGGTCCAACCCAGACTAATCATTTATTCGGTAAAGCAGAGCAGAGCCTTTTGCTCGTCGATTGATTTTTTGATGTCTAAACAAGCTGAAGTCCGACATGCCTAATTATGCTAGTGAATTCTCAATGGGGGTTTCTTGAGTGGTCAAGTTGATTGCATTCAACTAGTCTGAAATTAATCACTACTTCCTTTCCTTGGAAACAGTCTCATCCATACTCGGACTTTGTTGAAAAGGTATCATTCCTTTTGTTTACTAGCAAGTCAAGTCACCTAACTTTTTCCTCCAACTAATGTCAGAGCTATAGAAGTGCAACTCTGATACCTAATAATTTCATTTGTCAGTTCTAATTGAGGTAGTTCAACCACAGATCAAAATGCAGATAAAATTATGAAAAGAATCTAAATATTTCCAAAACAGCGCCATAAAAACAGACAGCACTTCAAAATGTAACTAAAAACAACAGCAAAATTTCAGCAGCTTTTCAGAGGGAAAAGAGAGAGTACCTCCCCGTAACTAGTGTAGCACCATTGCAACAGAGAGCTTCTCAATGCATCCTGGTCTTGATTCAGCTTTTCAAGCTCCTGCCTTCTATTCTCTTGTGTTTCTGGATTATATTCAAAATCACGAATCTAAATCACACCACAATCAAACATTTTGTTAGATGAGACCTTCCTCCAAAATCGTTACGAGAATATTCTCAAAACAACAGAAAAGAGATGAAATAGTTTGCATAATAGATGAGATACTCAACAACACTCACTTGGAAATTTCTTTCACGTGCCTTAGTTCTAAAGTTGTCAGCATCACGACTGAATAATGTCACAGTATAAAGTGCATATTCATTGTCCTCGTGTAGCTTCTTGGAGGATCTGGGGACCTAAAACAGTCAATTCAATCAAAAAGCAATATCTACCAAAGTAAAACCCAAAAAACATCTCAAAAAATAATGGTATGATCTTAACTGCCTGGCGAGCAATGTGCTGACTTTATTTTGAAAGAGTACAGAAGAGATGAATATTTATTACCCTTAGCATATCATGAACTCAATACGTATTGTGACAATCATTGCAGACAGAATCATGAAGGACAAGACTGAAATAAAAATGGGGCTCCTGCATAAATAGCAAATTGATTTCTTACTACATAGGTTGTCAGTGTCTCATAGCTCGATATCCAATCCTTCTGAGAATACTTTGGAACAATCGCGATGAGGGTTGTTAGATGTTCTGAGGTGATTACATCATTTGGCTTCACCAAACTGGAAAGGTCACGAACAGCTAAACTGCAATGAGAAATTATTTGGATCAGCTAAAGACTCGAGCAATAAGTTACAGTAGAATTGCATTACAGCTAAATAAGGTAATTCTCCCAGGATGGCTGTAAAAACATTCCCACAATTTCTTCAACCCCGTCTCAAGACCAAAACAGTATGCATGTCACACACACACACACACACACACAGAGAGAGAGAGAGAGAGTTCTATCCTTCCTCGCTTTTACAAGAGAAAAACTGTCATCACCACGTTCAACATATCTCAAACAACTGGTGATCTTATTAACAACACGCATCAAGTGTCACTAAATCATGCGATCACCTGGAAGTCTATCAAGCGATTCCGTTAAACAACAAATTAATCTTCTTTTAAGTATGGAACTGCAAGTTCCTATACTTAACTACACTTTAAGGACAATTAGCATTAGGTGAGATAATCTAAATCACTCTTCGACATCCCCGTTAAGAAACCTTCACCACTGCACCTAGAATTTTTTGAGCCAAATGTCATCTCACAATGGAAAAGTAGTCCACATCTCAATCATTACTAAGATTTAAACATAACATTTTAATAGTCTTTTGACTTGAAATTTAGGCTGACTTGTATTATTCATCAAATTAAAAGGTTATTTATACAAGAATAGTCCTTATAGAAGGAAAGGGGAAAATGAAAGAAATCCTAAAAAGAAAAATATTAACTCCTACCTAGACTTGGACATAAGCTAGAATGAAATATTTCCATAATCTTCTATCCTAACTTAAATATACTAAATCTCCTCCTCAAGTTGGTGCATCGATACATGCTCAACTTGGGTAGTGATGATTAAAATGGCCAACTACTTGAAAATTGTTGTCAAATTCTAAATACAACTTATAAAGTCCTCTCCCTTTCTACTAGTTCCAATCGTCCTCAATTAAAATGTCCTCCATGAAGGGTTACTTAATATACATGAGAAGTAGAAGACTGGTACTCAAGAAGCTCATACATAGACTGCATGCACAAAAAGCATGCACAAAAGAGTGAGAGATCTTCGAACACAGCAAATGTTGCATCTACAAACACTGCATGCAAAAAGTATCTCATACTGTCAGCAGAATCCTTCGCACCTGACCCCAAATTCATAGCGAGCAGAAGGAATCATGCACCCAACAGAAACAACTGATCCTTGAGTACATAGTAGAGGCCTAGGTCGACCTGAGAGAGAGACTACGTTTGCGAATAGAAAGTTGATGCTTTCTTCGGATGGCAAGAGGTGTGATTAACATTTGTTAGAGAGGAATTTTTCGTGTTAATTAAGAAAAAAATAGAAAGCCATGTTCTGTCAGAATCCAAAGGAGTACCAAATGGCTGGGTTGACTACGATGAAGAGTCGCACAACTCTGAGAAATGTCACCAAAAACAGTCAAGTTAGGTTGTTGCCAAGAGAGGAAGTCAACAAAGATAGAAGGTACAACCACTAATTATTGCAGACAAGAAAGATAGCAGACCAAGAGCTGGCAGCAATGAATATTTTTGACTCTGACAGTAGCAATAACAATAGAAGGCTCACACAAAACCACTGGTCAACCAAGATGAAGGGTAACACAGCTCTGAGAAGGCAGCCGAAGGATCGTGGCTCAATAAAGTTTGTCACAAAATTGAAACTTCAGGAACCAACTAGGACAAACCTAAAAGTTCCGGAACTGGATTTAGCTTTTCATAAAGTTCGAGGACTAATGTGTAAAATTATGAGATCTCAGGGACCAACTTGAAAAAAATGAAAGCCTATGGACTAATGTGTAAAATTTGGAAACATTAGGAAACAACTTGTACGATTCTAAGAATTTCATGGACTTACTTGCCCAAAAAAAAAAAACCACCACCAAAAAGAGTGCCCAAAAAATAATGTGGAGACCAAACAAGAGGCCCAAATCACTAGGTCCAAAACATAAGACAAGAACCAAGACAAAACCCTCAACAACTAGTAGCAGCCTAAAAACAATTTGAGCCAACGACTATTAGTAGTTCAAAAACAATCTCCTAAATCATCAGGCCCAAAAACAACAAGGCAGTAATTAGAAACAACTTTGATGGCTAACACTAGACCTGTGATTGGAAGGTTCTTTTTAGAAAATACTATCCCTTTCTATAAGGCAACAAGCCCTTCATTTATTATCATGATTCAACCGGTTCGTTCGTACAGTAGAGGTCTTAAAACCCCTACAATGTATGAACTTCGAACTTGGATTTTAAGTGGTTTTAGTAGCGATTTTCAAAACTCTCCAACCTATACTTGGGAGTTTATTATTTATCAGTTTTGAAAGTTTTTTTTAAAAGAATAAAATTACATATATATCCCTTAGTAAGATTTTCTTTTATATGATTTTTTTTACTCACAGTGATATTTTACTTATAGATAAATTTTTTTTACATATAAGTTAATATTTAATTTAAAAAATTCATTAAAATTTTAAGTTAATATTTTTTACTTAATAAGTGAATTTCGTCTTATTATTAGTATTTTTATTTTATAACAATTTTTTTACATAAAAGTGATTTTTTACTTATAAGTAATTTTTAATTATATTGTAATTTTTCTTATCTTATAATATAATTTTTTAGTTAATATATTTTTATTTACGGTTTAGTTTTGAACAAAATATATTGGTTGAAAATAATTATTTTATAAGGTAAAATTAGAAGAAAATATGAGAAACAACCAAAATCCCGATTTGTGGGTTAAGAAAACCGTTCAAAATTACACTATATTGGTTTTGGGTGGTTTTTAAACCATCCAAAATCGGTATCCCAAAAAATAGCAAGCACCGATTTTTCCAACACATCATAAACGGTGCCACCCAAAATCGGTAAAAAAACTCCTAATCAGACCCTAAAAGAAAACTATGAAACATAAAGGTATTATAAAATTGTGGAATTGAAATCTAGGCTTGTTTATTTAGTCCATGTTTGAGCCACATTCTTTAAAAACTCATTTTTCTCTAAACTCATTTTCTACCTTCCATTCTCCTAATAAAATAATTTTACATAAGCCCAAAACGTTTTTTTTTTTTTTACTTTTTAACTACACATTATCTAAAAATCACTATTATAAAATCAATTTTCCTAAAAAATGGGGCTCAAACAAACTCTTATTTACTAACTTAATCGATAGATAATTTGTTTTTATTATAGGAAAGGACGGGGGAAAAAAACCAATGCAATTGTAGGACGAGTGGGAAGAGTACTTTGAGAGTGATGAGGAAGATGATATCAGAACTAGTGATTTTATAAATGATCGTAACTAGTGATCATATGGCAGACTTATCTATTTGTTATTTGAGTTGCAACTTTGCCCCTATTTGGTGTATTTTAAAAAGTTGATTAAAAGTTCTAAGTCAAAGTCAATAATTAATTTTAACCACATATTTCTTAGGATCTACAACTTTTATCAACTTTTCAAACACATATTTCATAATTTTTTATCAAAATCTAATTTTTAGCTTAGACGGATAGGGGCTTTATGTCTTTATTGAATTATTATTTGCTTGTTCGATCTTATACTTTAAGTTAAGATATTGCTTTGAGGTTGACATTTTGTATATGGTTAAACATATTTTTATACTTTCATATTTTTTTACTATGTTTTTTAGTTCATAGTTCACAACGAGGCTTATGCCTCACCTAACAAAGGATAAATGCTACCCATTTTCCTCTTTTTCAAATAGTGCCCCAAGAATCGCGAAGGAGAAGAATCAATCACCTTAACCTAGGATTTGCTCCTTCGCCTAAGGATTCAAGGGTCTGCTTTGCCAAGGCTCTCGTAAATGTATGGTAGGGTTGTTTTAGTCGTGAAGGCAAGAAAACAGCTTCACTGGGGTCGTGCAGCCAAAAGAGGTGTTCTCCATAGGTGTACGAGTTGCAAGAGAGGTGATTTAGCTGATGTTTAATTTTAGGGTTTGAATTAAGGGTAAAATTGAGTTTATGATTTTCAGTTTGGGAATTGAAATCTTATTTTAAGGTCCTAAATTTTGACAAACTAAAAGATAGAAAAGTAAAGAAAAAACTTCGCCTGATGAGCAGCAAGAGGCCGTTCACTGGAGAACAAAAGCAATTGCAAATTAACCAGATCCGATTAAACTTGCTCCCATACAAACTTGATATTTAGACTAAAGTACTTGCATTATTCATCAAATTTTGGGTTATACATACAAGGAAATAGGAAAGAAATCCTAAAAGGAAAAATATTAATTCCTAGTTAGACTAGGATATAAGCTAGATGGAAATATTTCCATATTCACATACTCTTAACTTTTATATTCTAACTTGCATGGAGAAAGAGACGATTTTCAATACAAATTCTGCTAGAAATCCTCATGATCAGTAATACCAAGAGCACAGGCTAAGCTTTTATTTTCAAATTAGTTACATAGAGATACTCAGCTACAGTTTTTTAGTTAAAATATTTATGACATTGAGAGGACACTTAATTATAACCTCAAAAACACCTCCATGCACTCAAGAATACTCATAAGTCATATTTGAGGAACAAATATCCATGAAGCATTCGGAACAGCTAGCAAATCGAGATATGTTCACTTCTAGAGTTCTAGTTCGTGGATGTTACCACAACCCATAGCCTTGATCAAGTAAATCTCATATTAGGGACATACCTTCCAGCCTGCTTTCGGTTTATGGCATTAAGTTGACTTCTGACATTGTTATGCTCAGCAACACGAACCTGTGACATAACACCCACAAATCAGCAACACGCACAGAAAGGGCTTGAAAATAACATATCAAGATATGTAAGACATGCATTAAATATAAATGGCCACGCTTATCTGGAAGAATATCATAAATTAGAAAGAAGTAATAGAAGGGTGGTGAGATGAAGGAAAATCTATACTTGCTCCAAAAAAAATGGTTACCAAGTGATGCAAAAAGTTGAGCTCAAACAGAAAACTAATTTACATACATAATAAATACTATTAGAAGCAGACAAAAACAATTTCTTTCAACAGATTTTTATACAACACATGACATTAGTGATGATAATAACAGCATGATAACATGTGAATTTATCTTTTTTTATTTCTTAATCAATGATTCCATTTTCCTGTCATTCTGTACCGCTGAAAACAGTAAGGTATCATACTCGTAAAAGGACATTTTTTTAAACAAAGCTTTCATTTTCAATATGTCAACAAAGATCAGCCACCAAAAGGGAAAAGAGGACATTAAAACATTTCAGCTGGTTATTTCAAACAAGTTTGTACAATCCAAACCAAGGCTTAAAATTTTACAGTTGAAGCTAGTCTCTACAATAACTACTCAAGCTTCAAATTCTGAGGGATATAAATATATAATATCTGAATGATGGATGCAAGGCCTTACATATCATTCTTATATTGTCCTTCTATTTCTATATAATAACTCCAGGTCATCAAGACTGCACTAGGTACTATTGATGACAAATTGACAATAATTTTGTTGTGCAAAATTTTCAAAATGAATAGTCTGAATTTCATTCAATGAGCACTGAAAAGTTTGCTAGTTCTGAACTTCTAAAACTACGTCATGTGTTATTTTGAATAAATAGGTATCAACAGTACATAACCATTAACCACGGTTGCTTAACAAAGATCATCCTGCCCAATCCCGCATAATCTGGGAAAAGTGTTAAAAAACACTGCTGGAAACTTTGAGTTATGAAACAAATACTGGGACATATACAAAGGAGTGATTGGAACTGCTTAGGATCAATATCTAAGTAAGAAGTCAGGAGAAAACAGAAGGGCCAGAGAGATTTAACTCGGGTTAGTAAAATCACCAAATGAATATTTGACGGGACTTGTTACTAGTAAAGAAGAGCTAACGGGTAAACTACTCACTATAAGAGAGTTCATAATTAAGGAAACATTAATCCAATATATACGCACTTTTCCTACAAAACCATCCCACAACTCTCCTAACATGACTTCAATCAGAACAAACAGAGTTATGAGCATTATAAAACAAAAGAAGTACATTTTCATAATTGAGCAGGAGTCCAAATGGAAACACTTAACGCTCACATGGAAATTATTCTAGGAGTAAGACTCAAAAAGTAATAACTGAACGATAAATTCAAGAATCATATTATGCCTCCATGGAATATGGCTCATTCTATAAGATAACTGCATGGACTAATTCAAATATCTTGAGATTGAAGGCTCTTAAAAAGTATAGTGAAGCAGCTTATAATAAACCTCATTTAAATTTCTATCTTATCAAAGATGCCCTTGACTGAAATCAAAATTAAGATGCCAGGGAGAAAATACAGATGTCCACCATGAAAACAAAAAGCCTAGATAAGTTTTATGGCTGCTTGGAAATTAAGTCACCTGAAAGGATACTCATAATTGGTCGAGAAGCTGCATGGAATCGACTACTATTTTAATTATTGGTCATTAATATGACAATCCTGTCATGATACTATATTTGTAGGCTACTGTGAATATGTAGAATGACAGTGTAGGGGACTAGGCAACGTTAATGTTTGCACCCGTTTCTCCTATCCACATGTAGCAGATAAAACGGGAATATCTTTTTATATATTTGATAACTCAAGAACATAATCGCAGTTGTCTAGAATTTTGACAAGTTTGATATGGAAAGGCCAGGCTTTTAGCTGAATTCATAAAATTCATATTCATATCAACGAAACTACTGTGTCTGTGAATCAACAAAAAAACAAACGAACATGCCTTGAGATCATCCTCAATTTTGGTGACTTGTACATGAATTGCATCCACTATCTCTCTCAATGGTGACACTGTTGGATATTTTGCCTCATCCCACACAAATCTACACATCATAAAATTTTCCAAATTAAATTAGTCAATTTACTGAACAATTTAACAAATCTATCAAATTTAGTCCAAAGTGAGAAGAAGGTACAAGTGATTACCTAGTGAGATAAGAGTCAACAGGAACTCCATCTACCGTGAGTGAGCTACTGACCACTCCTGAAACCCTCTCGAAATCCTCTATCTGTCTCCGGATTTTGTGTGACACTCCTTCAATAAAGTTGTTCGACTAATAAAACAAAATCAAAATATAATCCCAAAAATCATTCTTTCCCAAACTATTATACAATGTCACAGAATCAGATGAAACTTAAAAAAGTGAAACAAGAAAATAGAAAAATCAACCTTCAATAGATCATCACTCAGTGCCAACAGCGAATCTAGCGTACCTACACGTAGATTTGGAATGTTGAACTGCAAAATTCAACAAAACTACTATTCATGATCTCAAAAAAATCAAATTTTGCGCCCAAAAATTAACATGAATTAATAATAGCTTGGACTACTCTTCTTTACAAGCTCCAATACCAAATCAATGCTCAATGCAATTCGATCAGTCAAAAACTTAATCCAAAAACCATAATCAAGCAAATCTTGTCCACGAGATTCAGATTTTAAAACAGAATCCGAGCTTTTAGATCTACTAAATACATAATTAACAGATAAATGTGAAAATTACTCTGTAGAGAGGAGTATCGAAGGAGGATTTGGAAATGGATTCTTGGAGCCGGCTCCAGAGGGAGGAGGTTTGGCCTACGGGGAGTGACACCGCCCAGTAACGAGTCGCCATTAGGAATTTTCCGATTGAACAATTGATTAATCAAAATGTAAAGAGAAAAATAGTCGGAGGTCTAAATATCGTTGCTCTTTGTCCCCTCCACTTCAATCAATTCCGATCTATTTTATAATTAAAAATTGGATAAAAATATTTTTTTTATTGGGTAAAAAAATTGGATGGTCCAACACTTCAGAAATGTATTTCGACTTCTTCATTTTCTTCATGTTAAATGGGGTCACACACGTGTCTGCGACTCATCTATAATATATTATAAATATTACATAATAATTTTAAAACGATTTTAACCCTATTAAAATTCAATTATCTCAATATTACCATACTTTTCGTTTTTCAATATATAATAAATACTACAAAACCTTTGTCACGTGTGAATTTCATGTTATTAATTCTCGATTAGTTAACATTCACATAAATCTACATAAATCTAGAATTATTATAGATGAATTGTATCTAGGAATTTTGATGGGTGTTTAAATTCATGTATTAGCAATTAATTCTTATGTACCAAATATAGTATAAAACTGTTGTTCTTTATAGTATTTCATCATCACAAAAAACTGAATTTGAATCATAAAAGTTGAGTTTTGATAATACACTTTTCTCTTCTTAAATTTATATCCTAAATTTTATTTTCTTTAGTTTGTTTGATACTCATTAAATCCTCTCAACAAATTGGTAGCAAATATTACCTTTACAACACTTATAAAGTATTTCAGAATAACGTGCAATGCACGTTCAACTCTAACTAGTGCTATTTAAAAGGGTTGAACTTGATGGCAAATTCAGGGGTTTTGGCTACTCGAGACATAGTCCGCGTGTTAGTCACATGTTTTCTCACGATGATATCTTAGCATTTCGTCTCACTACAGCAGATTACTGTCGAATTATTGATGGTATTCTGAATATTTACGAGTTGGTGTTGGGTGAAATAATCAACATTCTAAAGTCAACTTAACTTTCAGTCCTTACACATCATTGAAAATGCAATGGGACCTGTTTGGCTTACAATGTCCTTAATCACGTAGTAATACCTCACCCTACCATAAATTCGACCGAAGTAAGAGGATCTATTTGAGGGTAGGTTTCGAAAAGCTTTAAATATGGCGTCGGAAATTGTTTGCAATCGAAGATCAGTACCTTTCCTCAATNTCAACATTCTAAAGTCAACTTAACTTTCAGTCCTTACACATCATTGAAAATGCAATGGGACCTGTTTGGCTTACAATGTCCTTAATCACGTAGTAATACCTCACCCTACCATAAATTCGACCGAAGTAAGAGGATCTATTTGAGGGTAGGTTTCGAAAAGCTTTAAATATGGCGTCGGAAATTGTTTGCAATCGAAGATCAGTACCTTTCCTCAATCTTGAATAATATTATCTTGCATCATTGATACCACAACACCAATCTAATTAAATTAAAGGTAAAGTCACGAGACTCATTTAATTATGCCTCTAAATTCGGTTCAATATTGGTTGTCTTGGGAAAAGATGCGAGGCATTGGATTTCTTGAGCTAGTTTATTTTACAAATATTCTACTTGTACGACACCGATTCACAACATTGGTTGACAACACTCTCACAATAGTGGGTCCTATTGTGTTTAAAAAAACAAAAAA
>CAIGRS010304989.1:0-12973 GCA_903798395.1 Fraxinus floribunda
TACAGTACGAGCTGAGCGGGCGAGCGGCTCGGCCCATTTGCCACCTCTATCGGTGACTAATGTTTCTCCGGAGTTACTGATCTACAGCGTTACGGCGATCAGCAACCCGTGCGACCTCACGAGTTTTCGAGCAGCACCGCTCCGACAGTAGACGGTTTAGGTTGGCTAACCAGCGAACTAAGATTTGCCTGTTGATTGCTTGGTGGTGTGTAGTGGTGGTGGTGACGGTGTTATGTGACCACTATTTAGTGTACGTGATGAATTTATTGAAATCGGCAGTTTGGGGTGGGTTTTATTGAATTTGGCGATGATAGGGGGCGATTTTGTAGCGGCGATGGCTACTGGAGGTCACGATGAGTTGGTGTTGGTGTGGGCAACTATGGCCGTGGCGATGGCGGTGGTGTGGCGTGGTGGTGCTGTGGGTCGTGGTGTTTAGGTGGTGGTGACGTTGGTCATGGTGGTTGTCGTGGAGGCGGTGGTAGTGGTCGTGGCGATAGTGCAGAGGTGGGGGTGGATCTGGTCAATTTAGTTTTCTGTGTCAAAAAATATAATCTGTTACCTTAAAATTCGATAACCTGTGACTAAAAATATAATCTGTAACCTCGAAATTATATAATATGTGATCGTGAAAAAATCTGTGACCACCAAATAATTTGGAAATCTGTGTTAGTGTGATCTTCAGTAAATAATATGTGACCAACCATTTTGTTATCTGTGACCTAAACATTATACAATTTGTGATCGTGACAAAATCTGTAACCAACTAATTTGGAAGTTTGTGATCGTTTTACCTATAAATTTTTGATATGTTACCAACTAATTTCGAAATCTGTGGCTAACGAATTACTTGTGACCTACAAAATTTTTGAACCTTGACCGTAAAATAGTTGCTGGAAAGTTGGAGTTATTCATGAGAGGACTCAATAAGTTTCTGTATAAGAGACTAGCTAGGCCTCGCCTCTTCTCCATATGTTTTTATTGGCTTGCCCCAATTTACGGCTAATAATTTTGTGATGGGCAAGAGAAGGAAGATCTAGCGACTAATATTTGCATTCAAGATGTCTTCTGTAGGTATATCTCTTAAACTATTAATTTAGAATTGTGATTCTTGTTTCTTAGTATGATTATTATTAAATACAACAATTAGTATAAGAACAACATGCATTCTAGTCTTAGGATGCTTTTTTTTTGGCATTCTTTTTCATTTCCTGCTTTGAATTATAAAATAGTTAACACCCAATCTCCACCGCCAACTTACCCGATATACTCTAGTACACGTATCAATATATTTGGAATTTTTCATGTCATCACAAATATTTGGAGTTAAAATATATAGATATAGCTAAACTTCTTGATCGCAACAAGAGTACCTTTGTTCTTTTGTTCTGCTTCCTCATCATTGCAGCTTTCGGTGGGTAGCATGGTAGTTGTATTTATTTCTCTAGCAGCCAAAGAGTGCCGGTAATGTGATTTTTGGAGCCCGAGGCAAATTTCAATAATACCCCAAAATTATAGTATGAATGCAAAATCTATAAGTGTATTATGGATTCAATAGTTAACTTGTTAATTTAAATATTTAACAATAAAAAAATAAATAAAATATATTATAAAAAAAATTTATATTATAATCAAATCACAAAGACAACAATGTTC
Source organism: Fraxinus floribunda (assembly GCA_903798395.1). Taxonomy (NCBI): domain Eukaryota; kingdom Viridiplantae; phylum Streptophyta; class Magnoliopsida; order Lamiales; family Oleaceae; genus Fraxinus; species Fraxinus floribunda. The sequence goes on from CAIGRS010304989.1 coordinate 1,654, forward strand.
CAAATGTTTTATCGACAAAAAAATAAAAAGTAAGAATGAAAGAAACTAAAATCTAAGGCCCCCTCCAATGTTGGGCCTGAGGCACAGGCATCACTCGCCTTTATGCAAAATCGGCCCTGCAGCCAAATAACATCCCACCCCATGCACCACTACCCTAGGGCTTGATATTTCTTTCAAACACCCAAGGAAAACAAACCAACATGCTACTTAAATAGTTTTCTGGGCAAATTTCACTTTTTCTTAAATGGGGTTGTTGTCTTTTACTAAATGGTAAGATTGTTCATCACATAAAACCATTATTTCTCTCTACTTAACTTGGTAGTCATACGAAACTTTAAATCAGTTACCTGTACAATGTCGTCTTCATAATCACTCTCTGTTTCTATATGGCAAAAAAATTGTCACCGCACTGTGTTGTTTTTCTATTTCGGTTTAAACGTTATTTTTGTAGGATTTTATAGGAACAAGGAAAGTTAATTATCCTAGCAATCAGCCAATCATGTCTACATACATATGGGTATAATATATATTGAAATTTTGTTACTGATTTTGTCTCTCAATCATATCTGAATTCTAACTTTAATTTTATCAAGTTGATTATGATTTTGTGATAGAACTTTTCCATGGACTTTAAGACTGTCATTATTTTCCTATTAAGAGAAACATCTTGAAATAAAAGTGAGCGGCAGCTGTCTAAGTGTTATATTCATCGTTATTTATTCGTTTTTCTCTAAAAAGAGGGGGGGGGGGGGGGGGGTAGCAATTTCTTCAATGAGTCACATCGTTAACAGCTTCATTTAACTTCAAGCACGTAATCAATTTTAATTCAATTATACAATTATTTTTTGTAATCTTGATATTAAATCAAATAGAAAACACGGAGTGAAACGAGAAAATTAACATAATATTTTANGGAAAAAAATGTCCAGACCAAACATAACCGAACCGAACCGAACCAAACCAAGCGGTTCGATTCAGTTCTACAAAAAAATTAATAGTTTTGGTTCTTCGAACAAAAAACCATTTGGTTATAGTTTTTGTTCGGTTCTAATTCTAGAACGAAGAACCAAACCGAGAACCAAACTTAATTTAAAATTTTATCTTTCGTATGAATTTGATTTTATATTAATTGAAGCCAGTCGAGTAGCCATTATTTTGATACAGCCCATAAAACATGTTTAGCCCATTAATTTAATTTGTATTTAGTATTAGTGTTTAAACATTACTTCAATGCATTATTTCAAATTCAAACCCTCAAAGTCCATGGACGCCTTCCTAAATTCCTAATCCCTCAAACCTCAACAACACAGCTTTTTTGTGTGAAAACTCCAACTTTGTCGTCACCAATTTACTGTTCCTCCAAGCCATCAAGAATAATGTATAGTAAAAAAAAAATATCATAATTTACTGGACATCTTTCTTTTTTTTTTCATAGTTTTTTGTGCAATTCAAGACATAATTTGTATTGAGGAAACGGAGTTCTATGAAGAAATTGAATCTGCTAAAATTTATTTTATAAAATATTATTACGTTAATCTTATTAATTGTAAATGGTTTTAATTTTTTTTTAAATTGTGTATTTTGAATTATAAATCTGGTAAAATTTATTTTATAAAATATTATTACATTACATCTTATTAATTGTAAATTGTTTTAATTTATTTTTGTGTGTTTTAATTGTGTATTTTGAATTACGTTTGTAGAGTTTCCCAAAGTAATGAAGTATGAAACAATTAATGGTTATCTGATGGTAAGGGTTAAGTTGCTTGGCTTGGTCATTTTGTCACCACCCCCTGCGTATTAGTTACGAGTTTTAACTTTATATTCCAGTTTTATATTTCATTTTTCTCATGTAGATCTAATGGCTTCTTGTAAAGGAATTGATTGGACGTAGGATGAAAATGGAACTCGATATTATTAACTTCTCGCAATGACTCATTCGTTTGTATTTTATTTGTTATTTGGACTTTTATGATCTTGATTATTGATCATTTAAACTTGCTAAATGTTTGATACTTTTATTTAAGTTTATATTATTAACTTATGGATATGATGCAAGTCTTAAAATTTAAGTAATAGTACTAGAACCATACCAAGTGGTTCGGTTCAATTCGGTTTCGCATCTTAAAAAAAACTATTTGGTTCCATTATAAAAAAATCATTGGTTCATAGTTCGATTCGATTCGGTTCTCTTGGAACCATAACCAAATGGAATCACGTCCAACCCTAGGTAGCATGGCATTTTTTGAAAGATAATTATATTACCACCACAAAATTTACTTACTACACTACATTATATTCACACCATAATTAAAGTACATTTTCAATAAATACACCAAAAAAAGTTACAATTATACTCCCCATCCAATAAAAATTAAAAATGAAAAAGAAAATACAATATTGTAGTGTGCTCGTAATTTTTTCATCTACAGAAACCAATAGTCCTTTTTTGCCATCGGTTCTCCTGGATATTTTTATGCAAAAACCGAGAACTGTGGAAGCTGCAGTTCATTCGCATTTCAATCATGAGATTTCTTCTCCATTATGTAGAGCACATGCTATTTTTGATGAAATTTTCATTATAGCAGACAATAGCAACTTGACGATAGATACCCGGAATTGGTCTATAGAATATTCAAAATATTCAAGAAAATGATAATACCGCTGTCATTTTCATCAATATTTTTCTTCACTGTTATTATTTAATTTTGGTTCATCCCGTTTGGAGAATGACCCCTTATGGCAGGTCCCTCATTTTATCAAAGTGGGGATTGTAGGTATTTTTTTTCTCAGGTAAGAGAACTAACAACGTGAGGAATGAGAAACGACAAATGCTAGCTGCATATGCTTATAAACAGGCTAGTTGAGAAATAATTGATATAGGATTAGTTAATAATATTAACTCACTGGTGTTTGATGAAATTTGGGGAAGAAATGATATAGAAGAAAGAAAAATTAGGTTTATGAATGTGGTGGAACAATAAGTGATTTTATGAGATAAATATATTAAAACTCCATTTATGTAATTTTACTTACGATTATTTAAGTAAATAAAAAGAGTGCTGAAAATTGTAATGTAATTAATGAAATTCGAAGTGATAATATAATTACCCTTTTTTGAATTATTGCACAAAATATTTTGCTTGAAAGTGTTATTATATGAAATGATTTGGAAAATGATATGGGTAGTTAATAAGATTGCTTTGGTCTAGAATATTCCTTCTGCCTAAAGGTGTGATATTTCATAAATAGATGTGATTTTGTTAATTAGTTTCATGATATGTTTTAAGAGTACCTTACAACATGTTTTTAGACTCTTACCGTAATAAAGTTCATATGCTTTTGAGTTTAATTACGGACTATTTAATTAATAGTCCGTGTTAATTAGATAGATATATTATCATCCATTGACTGCATGCATTATGTTTGAATGATATTAAATATGTTATTTTATGTTTTCACAATTTTAAATGCCTCATCTATTTCGAGGCAATTGTTTGCTATTGAAACCTTGTCTGGAAATAAGTATGTGAGATGGAAACGCGATAGAGAAATAGTACTTGATCTTTTGGACTTGAGTTTTTCAATGGAGATGCAACCTTAAAAGCCTATAGGTGAGAGCACTCCTGAATATGTGGTTAAGTATGAAAAGTGGAAAATCGCTAACAAACTTTGTTTGAAAATTTATAAGTGCTTCATATCTGATTCTATTATGGGTGTTATTCCAAATAATGAAAATGCCAAAATTTTGTGGAAGTCATAGAAGAGAGATTTGTTGAGTCTGATAAAGCTAAAATTGAAGATATGATGGACAAAATGATGAATATGAGATATGATGGCATAATTGGAGTTAGAGAACACGTTATGAAAATGATACATATATCCTCTAAGCTAAAAGCTCTTAGGATTCTCACTGTAGAGCATTTTCTGGTCCATCATATTCTAAATAATCTTCCTAGCAAGTGAGATAACATCGTTGAAATCACACACAACTTTCAATTTCCACAACTTCCTCCAACTCGCTTAGTATAAATATGGCCTTCACTTATTCTTTTTCTTGGAAATTTTAAAGAGAGAAAGCTCCAACTCTCTAATGAGATGACATCACCTTGAAGTTCACATATGTGAAGTTCTTCCAGTATTTTTATTACTCTTAGAGAAACTTGTACCTCGTACTGAACTTCCTTAAGAGTTTTAATTATAACGCATCCCTCCAACAATAACAACTAACACTATTTACCAAAGATAGAGTTTAATAAATTTAATAGTGTTGAACTTCATCCACTTATTGAATGACTTGTTATTACCATTTAAACCTAAATATACTTGCTTATTATACTTTTGGTAGGATTACTATCATTGGTGGATTTAATTAAGAAGTTTCAACTCCATCCTACTTGAAGCCAATCTTACTAACTCTCTCGTGAGAGGTTTAGTAAACGGATCAACTAAGTTCTCACTAGACTTAACACGTGTAAGAGAAATTATTCCATACTTTATTAATTTCCTTACATACTCGTGTCTTCAACTCATGTGTCTAGACTTTTCATTATATACTTCGTTTTATGCTCGAGCAAGAGTAAATTGACTATCACACAAGATAGATATTGAAGAAATATCATTTATATCTAAAGTTATTTCTTGTAACAGATATCTTAGCCACTCATCTTCTTTTCTAGTTGAGTGAGTAATGCAAGTTTGTTGTTTAGACTTTCAAGAAACTGCACCTCCTCCAAGAGTAAATACTCAACCTGAAGTAGACCTATTTTCTCATGCACTCGATATCTAACTAGCGTCAGTATATCCTTCCAAGATTTAAAGAACTTTGTATATTGTAGTCCAATATTTTTGGTTTTCTTTAAGTAACCAATAACTCTATCGAAGGTCATCCAATGTTCGGAACTTGGATTGCTAGTAAATCTATTTAGTTTACTCACAACAAATGCTACATCAAGTTTTATATATTGTGCCGCGTACATTAGACTTCCAATTGCACTTGCATATTCTATTTAAGCTATTGCCATCCCATCATTTTTGGTCAATTTGATACTTGGACCCAAATAGGTATTAGCCTCCTTGACGTTCAAGTATTTGAACTTATTTATCACATTTTCAATATAATGTGATTGGCTCAATGTAAAACCCCCCACTATCCTTTTTAACTTTGATACCAAGAATAATATCCACTTGTTCAAGATCTTTCATTTTGAACTTGGAGGATGGAAACCTCTTCATTTCTTTGATTCCGTCTATATTAATGTTGATGATCAACATATCATCAATATATAGACATATTAAAGTAATTACACTATCATTACTTTAGCGTAAAGACATTTGTCTACCGAATTATAATTAAAACCATTTGACAATATTTTAGAGTCAAATTTCTCATGCTACTTTTTATGGGCTTGTTTTAATCCATATAATGGCTTAATTAGTTTGCACACCTTATGTTCATTTTCTGGTAGAACAAACCCTTTTAGTTGTTCCATATAAATCTTATCTTCTAGATCTCCATTTAAGAGTGTTGTCTTTACATCCATTTGATGAATATGTAAATAATAAATTGAGGATAGTGTAAACAAGATCGAGGTTATCCTAACCACGGGTACATTGTGTCAAAATAATCTGCTCTTTCATTTTGACGATACCCCTTAGCTACTAATCTAGCTTTACAGATATTAGAGTTCCATTGGAATTGTATTTTTTTCTAAACACACATTTGAAACCACTGGCTTTAGAATCTTTTGGTACATCAACTATTTCCCAAGCATTATTTAAAATAATAAAATCCATTTCATTATATACAATCTCTAGAAGACATTTCTTCCTTATAGGTTTTAAGATCACTTTTCACTTGAAGAACAAAATGAGTTGTTCTTACAACGTCATTCCTATCTCCTTCTACTAATTAGAAAGAAATAAGTTGGAAATTTATTCCATCCGATCATAGACCTTTTTCTTTTATGGTTCTCTTACTTCTTCGAGGTTCATAATCAACATCTCTTGTAGATGTCTCCTCTTGTAGTTCTCTAGAATTCGGAATATCTTCATTATTTTGAGATTCTCTTGCTACTAATACATTTTCGAAAAATTCCACGTCCCTTGCATCTATTATAACATCTTACTCGAGGTTTAATAACCTATAGGCTTTGCTATTTAGAATATATCCAACAAAGGTACATTTGATACCTATAGGACCTAATTTTGTTCTCTTGGGATTCATGTTCTTACAATAAGCAAGACACCCCACACTTTGAAATAATTAATATTTGGTTTCCTACATTTCTATATTTCATATGGGGAGATCTTATTATTTTTCATAGGAATCCTATTTGCTATATGACAAGAACTTAGTAAGGCTTCACCCCATAGATTAAAATGTAATTTAGAATTCCATAATATGGCATTTATTATCTCTAAGAATGTTCTATTTTTTCTTTCTGCTAGACCATTTTGTTTCGATGTTCGTGGTGCAGAATATTGATGTATTATTCCATTTTGTTCACAAAACATATTGAATTCATTAGAGAAATATTCTCCACCTATATCGCTTCTTAAAGTTTTTAGTTTCCTCCCGAATTGATTTTCAACTTTAATTTTATATATTTTAAAGACACTAAAGACTTTATCTTTATGATTTAATAAATATACATAAGTATACCTAGAGTAATCATCAATGAAAGTAATAAAATATCTATTATCGCATCTTGTTAGCATGCCATTCAATCCACAAATATCGGAATGAACAAGTACAAGTAAGTTTGTTGATCTTACTACACTATGAAGTGACTTTTTTTATCATATTTGATTTAACACATGTTTTACATTTTCTAAGTTATCAATTCACATTATATTAATCCACATTTAATCATCTTTTCATAAATTAAATGAATTAGTAACATAGTCAAATGATTTATTTTTATTATAATTATTCTCAAGAGTCCAAAGCTTGACCATTCATTCAGTGGAATAACCCATTCCAAGAAAGTGCCCATTATATGTTAGTACAAGTTTTCCATATTCAAAAACAGATTTAATTCCCCAATAGGACTCCACTTGCTAGGTTACTATTCATTTTTGGTACATGAAGAACATTTGTCAAAGATCTTCTTTCCCGAAATAAAGATGATTTCCACATTGCCTTTGCCAATCACTTTTGATCTTCCTTCGTTTCCCATTTGGATTTCTTGACCCTCTTCAATGTCATTATAAGTTCTGAAAAGAGACTTATCATAACAAACATGAATAGTAGCACATGTATCATCCCACCAGCCCGAAACTTTGCCTTTATTGCATTGATTTCGCTTACCATAACGATAATCTCATCAATAGAATTTACTTGTCCTTCCTTCTTTTGGTTGTTTCTTATACCTACAATCTCTTGCATACTATCCCGATTTTTCACAAACATAGCAAGGTCCCTTGAATTTGTTTTTGAACTTCTCTCGATCCTTTTTGGGACCAAGAGATTTTCCTTTCTTTTTATACTTGTAGGAGTTGTCCACGGCATTGGCTTTCGAAGAGCCATCATAAGAACTTTCTTTCTTATCTCTTACATTTGACTCTTCCTCTATACAAAGATGTTTTTGAATATCTTCTAAAGAAAAGTTTTCAGAAATGTGAAATTTTTTCTTCCTATATCCTTTCCAAGACCCCGGGAGTTTAGCAATGATTGCTCCCACTTGAAAGGTTTCGGAAAGTTCGATCTTCACCGCTTTCGATTTTTTGACAATTATTTGCAACTCATGCACTTGAAGTAATAAGGGAATATTATTGAGAAACTTGAAATCAAAATATTTAGAAGTTAAAAACTTCTTTGTACCTTCCTCCTCGACCTTATATTTACTTTCAAGTGCATACCAGATCTCTTTTGCCGAAGTGGTGTTGGTGTAGAGATCGTATAATCAATCCGATAGCACATTTAGAATGTGGCCACGACATATTAATTCGTCCTCTTCTCATTTCGTTCTTTTTGCACGAATCTCATCAGTGTCTTTGTCTGTTGTATCGAGAATTGACTCCAGTTTTTGAGCAAGCACATAGAAGATCTTTAAAGCCGTAAGGAAGAATTTGAGTTTGTCCTGCAATCTTGTGAAGTTGGCACCATCAAATCTATCCGAACGCACTAAGTCTTGATTCATCATTTTGATTGTAGCGAGTGTAGATTACGTCTCAATCGCAGTAGAATGACGATTATCGTTTGAGATTATTATAAAAAAAATACAGCAATGAGAAAATAAAGGAAGAAGGTGATGAGTATAAAATCCGGTAAAGTTTTGAACACGATGAATATATTGTTATCCTCAAATAATATTTACCTCCTTGACAATGCTTTTAAGAATTTAATTGGCAAAAAGTTTGTAGGATTAAACAAGCATTTAATAAAGATCACCAAAATTAAAGTGAATCTTCAATGAACAAGTGAAAAAGATGGATTTGATTATGTAGAGGGACAAAAAATTTCTTTGAAAAGTTTGATGAATAATACAATAAATTTTTTATTCATTCATATTTCTATTTTGGTATGAGCACAACAAGTATTTATATATTTCAATAATCCTATACGAAGTGGTTCTAATTTCAAAGCAAGAGGTGCAATGTTTCATCAATAAACCACCAGAAAATTGGAAAAAAAATCCAACCAACGATCACATTTTTCAACTATGCGACCGTACAGGCTATAACTATATGGTCACATAGTTATAGTATCTGTTGCCTAAAGTTTTCCTACAAATTGGTATGTGACCACAAGCCTAAATGGCTTATGCGGTTGCATAGAATATTTTAGGGCACGTTTTTCCTTCTTTTCCTTAATTCATCCATCATCCACTTATATGATTTTAAATAACAAATTTACAACAATGGGATGGAACATTAGTAGGGTTGACTTCTGAATTTACTTCTACGGTGAAATGCACAACGGTATCATTGCAGCTTTATCAACACACATCAAGACATAAGGTTTTTAATATAAAATCATATTTTTGGACCGAGACTAAACATGTGAAAATATTTTAAACTGAATAGAAGCACAAATTAGTGTACGCCAATCACTTCAAGAAGATGACCTTTCGTCCGATTATATGTATTGCAATTGGAGAAAAATAAAATATAAAGGTAAGTAAATTTTATTTCTTTTATTTGTACGATTAAACTGTATTTATTTGATTTTTTTAACTCTGCCTACATATCATAGACATATAGTCGGTTCCAAATCAAGATAAAGGAAATTTTTACAACTTTAAATTTCTTTTATCAATCACATTTACGAAATTGATTTTTTTAAGTTCTGTTTACAAATTTGTCACATAATGTTCCAGGGAAAAAAAAATGAAACTTTCATTTGATTTTTGATTTTTTTGATTTTTTTTTTTTTTTTCTAAAAATGGTGGTCTGAGAAGCGAGGACCAAGCCGAACTAGCAATTTTAAAAACGAGTTGACTTTTGCTCGGCTAATTCCAAAGCGAGCTCGAGTCAGCTTGTTATGGTGGATTGAGTCAAGTCTGTAAGCTAGCCTGCTTGGCTCGATAAGGATGAATTTATTCATAAACTCGACCTCTATAATGTTACCATTCTAAAGCAAAACGACAAGGAAATTGTTGTCCACGCGATATTGTAAATTCAAATATACCGAACAATATTCAGAGCCAGCTAGCAACATAGTGGAAAAAAATGATTTCTAGTGGGCGAACTAAAAGTAAATCAAATAAATTAGATTTTGTTTCCCCCAAAACTCGATTTCCTTTCCAACTGCAATGCATAAGAACACCCGACACGGGAAAATCCATGAAATGAGTTTGTAAATCAAAATGTTATGTCGAATCCAGACGACATTCACATAATGTCAACGATCTAAACATCAATCTCAAGGATATAAAGAGGAACGTAGGGAAGGGTGAAAGTACAATTGCAATAATACTGGTATTAAATTTCCTACTATCGATAATTATTGTTGTTACGCTTCAGCCTACGAGGCAAATTACATGGCAGTTAGCTAAGTAAATATTGAAGCAAGAAGTCGAGTAAAGTTCGCTCTTCGCTTCAATATCACCTCTTCCACGTGTCCAGATGCCTCATTCGAAGTGTGATCATCTAAGATGAGGTGTAACCTTTTCGTTGAAGTGTATTTTCGAGGAGATTGGCGAATGACATATTCTATGAAGGGTCTCAGACACAGGCGTTGCCTCGGCCAAGTCATAATATACTCGATTGACTGATTATGTGACATCTCTACTGCAACGTTGCTCGTCGAAACTTAGCCCACATGGGCTAGGGTGGCTGCATTCCTAAGACATCTAGGTATTGACATAGTTGAAAGATCCGACTTGATAGATAAGTCGTTAAGATGAGGCCATGTATTAAGCGTCCAATGGACTTCTCCTACATATAAATGGTGACACTTAGTTTCACCTTAAGGTAATCACAGTTTGAATGTGAAATCTTTCTCTCACAAAACTATAGCCAGAATACATAAGGCCTCTTTAATTCGACACCCATATTTTTCGTTTTTTTTTCACACCCAAATATTTTCATTGCCATCTATTTTGAGTGTTAGAGTGCTCGCGACCGTCGCATCCTGCAGTAGCTATGGTCACATGCAATCTCATGCCAGTGTCCAAGTCTATAGATACTCCCTCCGTCCCAATCATATAGGCTTGTTTCGTTTTTCACACGGATTAAGAAAGCTTAATTGGAAAATTAATTTTTGTCAATATCTTTTCTAATTTACCCTTATTTAATTTTCAGTATGAAAAACTAAATTATTGTTGAAATTAATAAAGAATTTAAAGAAGAATAAAAAAAAATGAGAGGTGGTCCATGTTTCCAAAAAGTGGGAAATGTGTGTATNGGATTAAGAAAGCTTAATTGGAAAATTAATTTTTGTCAATATCTTTTCTAATTTACCCTTATTTAATTTTCAGTATATAAAACTAAATTATTGATGGAATTAATAAATAATTTGAAAAAGATGAAGAAATGAGAGTTGCTCCATGTTTCTAAGAAGTGAGAAATGTGTGTATTTGGATGATTTCAAAAAGTTGACATATTAAATGAGAAAAATTTAATAAGAGTATTTTGGTAAAGGAACACAATAAAATATTCTACATTAAGAAACATGCCTACGTATGTGAGATAAGAGAAAAAGGAAACTCAATCTATATAATTGGGACGGAGGGAGCAATATACACGCGAACAAAAATAGAAGCTGAATTATGTTGATCACAATCGTCGAATTTGAAGGCCAACAAATATAACCCTAACGAATTGCAGAGAATAATGTTGTTTGATTTGAGGGCTCAAAATCAGAAACATAAAT
>CAIGRS010304993.1:0-11671 GCA_903798395.1 Fraxinus floribunda
GATGTTCTTTTCTAGATGCCCAAACCAGTCATCAAATGAAATCATTCTTACAAGTGGTTCAATCCCAGCATTCACCATTTTATCATGATATGTCTTGTAGCTGGAATGGAATAGATAGTGTATTTAATGTCTTATGTCTAGATAACCAAGCATCCAATGGGCACGATTCATGGGAAAAATTGGCAGCATCACATAGTCAAGTTTTGCCCAAAGACGATTAAATTCTATCTGACCACTTGTGGCAACTTGAACAATTTATGAATCTATCATTATCATATTTGGGTCCTTTATGTATTGGGGAAACAAGTGTTTTATCTTCGCTTGGAATAATGAGTTGGTCGTCGTAGCACTCAATCTGGAACATTGACTTGTTGTCACAAATTGTCGTAGATAATAGAAACACACATCCATGTGCTGCTAAAAAAATAAATAAATTTCATCAGCATTAATATTTGTGACCTAAGTAGAATTAGTTGTGAACTGTGATATGTGCACACTACTCTGTGACACAATCATAGGAATATGTGACTTGTAACCTATGCATAGAACTCTGTGACTTGTGACTTGTGCACACAAATGTGACATGTGAGCTTTGCACTTGAATCTGTGACCAATGCATACAAGTCTGTGACATGTTATTTGTGACTTGTGAACATTTAAATGTATTATATGAACTGTACATGCTTTGTAACTTGTGATCTAGGCATATAAATGATTTGTGATCCGTGCATATAATGTGTGACATGTGACCAGTACAACGTGTCGTTTCATAAATGAAACATACCATGTTACTAAGAGATGATTCTGAGAATACAAGCTCGTGCCACCATGTTTTGGATCCTACAGTTACCGAACCAATGACAAATGCTGAATGAATGACATCATTTGCGTTGTCAATTTTTTTCCTGAAAATAAAAAATGATGAAGAAAAAATTAGTACGAATTTAGTTGTACATTAGTTCACAATCATAGATTACAAAAATTCGACCTTTACGTTCTTGTTTCTTTGTTTGTAACCTCTATTGAACCAGTTATTAAATGCAAAAACATCAGCCTCATCCACTAACTTATCATGGTTTTGAAAAATGATAATAGCGTTTGAATGCTTACTTTGTTTTCCTGCACCTGTGACGTATGGGGATTTTAGTATCTTTGTAGATCTGGGAGCCCTCTTAACAGGCAATCCAGACGATAGTGCAGAAGGGGATGATCTTTGCATAAGACACAACATCATACATGTGCTCTCATATTGCATTATATGCATGAAGATATTTAACACGTGACTTGTTACATATGCAAACAGAACTGTGACCTATGACTTGTGCGAGTTAATATGTAACTTGTCACGTATGAGCACAAACATGTGTAAATTTAAATAGACATGTAACATGTTGGATGTTTGTGATCAATGAAGAAATAGTTATGAAAATGGATTTGTAATACCGCGTCCTCATGATTTTTAGCCTTCGTCGTTACGCCATCCTTATCATCACCTTCAGTCTGCTTCACCACACCGGCTATAACATCACCAACATGTTGTTGTACTTCTTTAGATTTGAATATGTCAATGAGGTTCACTGCACTCAAAGTGATTGGAGTTGATGAAATCCCCAAATTAAATAATGGGGTCGAAGGAAAGTACTGGTAATAGACTACATCAGCAGGATCCATCTTACCCTTGCCTTTCCTGTCCATTAGTTGTTCACAGCATGTGACTTGAATTGTAAAACATAATTTAACTGTCAATCTTAAATATGGACCATGAAACATTTCTCTAGTTGGTCTGCAACTCCATCACTTTGCACATCATTCTTGTTATTCGATTTTTCCAATGTTGCATCAATCGTACTTGATATCAAAACAGTCACAGAATCAGACATAAAAGTCATGCTAGACTTTATGTCCACCATGTTAAATTTAATCTCACATTGCTTGCGGATAATCTTATTTATTTTATTATTCCTATCCACCGTAATGATAGAAACTGTGACTTGACATCATTGAGCTACACCGTTAGTTCTGTATTAAGCGAATTTCAGATATTTGCCACTCAACTCCTTCAACTGGTCAAACACCTATAATTGGACATTACACAATCCCTTAGTGGACTTACGTCTATGACATGTGGTTCTTAACATGTGACAAATGCTTTAGGACTTGTAAATGTAAATATGAAGCAACTTACATCTGATTGTGGTCCATTATATGCATGTGTTGCCATCGGCTCCTTCAGGGTATGAACATCATTTGTCTGTGGCTTCCTAGGATAATTTTCATGTGTTGCTTGCGGCTCACCTAGGGTATGAATGTCACTTGACTGTGGTTCTGTTGGATGATTTTCATGTGTTGTCTACCGTTCAGTTAGGGAGGTGAAATAAGATGAAGTCATCTGCCTTTTTGGTGGTGGATCAACAAAATCATCGTCGTCATCATCAAGATCACTACAATGACCTTTTCTTCCATTTGTAATCATTAGCAACCATGTTTACGTTGTATCTGAATGGATAGTTCCACTCGTGCCTACACTTGTGTCTGCGTGGCCTGCATCTTTGAAATGTTCGTCTCCAAGTATACGTGGTTGCACTAGTTTGGTGTATGGAACACCACTCATATGTGGAGACTCCATCTCCAAGTCAAACGGAGCGACGTCATATATTTCAAGCTGTGACAATAATACAAATGAAACACTTATTAGTCATGTCATCATATATGTAGTATTATTGATTGTGACCTGAGTTTATTTAAAGTGATATGTGAATGGATATCTGAGGATTTGTAACCTATGCACACAAATAGGTAACCTTATGACCTGTGCATACAAAACATATTTAAAAACTTACATCAGGATAGGAGAATACATCTTCGTCCAATTTCACTGCAGACGGCTGTTTATCCGACATCCAATTCATAATACGTAGGAAACTGTTCCCCATTCTATTGGTCACAGGTCCATTGAGTCTAGGAATGGACTCGTCTATCCAAACTTGAAATGCAACCAAAAATCCCTTCAGTCTATAGTGTGGATTCCTGTGACTTAAACCTTCTTTCAAAGATTTTATAGACATTTCAAATATATCTTTACCCCAAGAAAACATCTCCATTAAATCAAAATCTTCTATTAAAGCAAATAAATAATTTTCAACCACCTTCTTGTATGATGTGCAGAATAGGTTTAAAGTAATCAAAAATATAGAATCTCAAGGCTCACAACATCATGATCATCTATGTTTGACACGTTTAGAATGACATCTCTAACATCTTCATTTGTAACCAACTTCAAATCTCCAAAGTATGTTTCATTGATCCTAGATGGAACATTGTCAATCTCTTTCCTAAAATCATTAGCATTGTATCTAAAACCTGTCACTAAATAGAACTCACACAATGAAAATCTCATAAACCTATTTGAAACCTTGAACCACATCTCATTGGGGTTCAGCTGCTTCACTTCCCTTATAAAAAAGTAATGTATTAGTTAGGGCTACACTACAATTTCATTGCATTCCATCAAGTACGAGAAACAAGTTTTCACCAGGATAGCCCTTTGTTCCTTATCGAATTTGATGTGAAATTTTTCAGAACATTTTTTACAACATTGGTGGTAATTTTCCCCAAAAACTATAGATTTTTCGAGGATAATGTACTTCCATTCCTGCATCACATTAGATAATTATGAACACTCTATGAACCATTACAAAAACTCACCAAAACTCAGACTATTGGTCATAATCCACCATTTATAGATTCTATTCAAGACATATTAGTCACATTCTCTAACCAGAATACATAGAAATGAAAGCCTCACCTTATGCACATCATTTCTCAATCAAAACTTTAGGTCACAAATGGAAAAAATAATTGTGACCTGAATAATACTGTTATATTCAAATAGAAACTTTAGGTCACAAATGAATTACCAATAATCATATGGTACCACAAAAATAACTTACATTCTTCAATTTCGATTTTCATGAGTAAACGGGAGTTCAGGGAATTTCTTTAAGAACTCCACCTTTGGTCGCAATTCAGCTGGCATTTTGGATATTTCTTTACGAACTCCCTTTGACACAAATGACCTTCTTCCTTTTCCTTGTGCAGTTCCATATGCATCTCCAACTTCAGATTGTGCCTTCCGATCACAACTCCTTGTTAACGCCATTTCTTCTATTTTTCGATCACAAGCCTCAGTGACCGCCTTTTCCATTGCACCGCTTTTTCCTTAGCACCGTCGTTACCTCTTTCTTGATTAATGTAGGAATTCAGGTAAGAATCAATTTGGGTTTTTTGGATTGAGGGACGGAGGGTTTGAGATTTAGCGGGGGTTTTTTTTAATCGGGGCGAGTGTTTGGAGATTAAGCGGTTCTAGGCAGTTATTAAAGATATTCTTTACTTATTTAAAACTCTTTCTCTCCAGTTTTAACATAAATGACGTTGGTGGTTAGGATAGATAAAAATTAATTTAAATCTTTAATTAAAATCCGATTTGTGTATTATTAAAATTGATTCTGGATTTATGAAAATTGTATTTTAAATACCTGTGAGACTGTAATTTCCTCTATTTTATATTATGGAAAGTGGAGATTTGAGCTAGCAATTCATTTATGTCCATGATCATCAATCTAAATTTCTATTTGTTTTGCTTTCTAATGGGACTTCGATACTATTGAGAGCTTATGAAAATTCAAGGAGTTTAGGGCTACAAAATTATTTTCTTACATGTTAATTATCAAGCAACTTTGCCAATTTCTTTCTTTAGATGTTCAATCAATTCCCCATGTCGTCAAATAATTCATTTTGGAGAACTTCAAGAAAGACATGGTAATAGAGATTGATTTAATTGATGCAAATGAATGGTTATCTATCTTTGTCCTTGCAATGGGAATGCCTAATTAATGCACACCTTATATCCTGGGATATGTTGAGTCCTCATTCCTTGAATAAACGAAGAGGCAGTAGGTTGGAGCATCATTCCTCGAATAAAGGAATATGCAGTATTTTGGAGTCTTTGTTCATTGAATAAAAGAAGAGGCAGCATATTTTGGAATCCTCGTTCCTTGAAAAAGGAAGAGACATCACCAAATGCTTATTCTTGGCTTAGTGAGATGTTTATTCCTCGCCTCACCAGATGATTATTCTTGGCTTCGCGAGATATTTATTCAGTGCCTTTCACTATCGTCAAGCCTAGCTATAGGACCTCGTCTATCCGAGACCAGTATATAAGAATTGATAGCTCGAGAGCTATTCGCAGGATGTTTATTCCCTGGCTTGCCAGATGCTTATACCTAGCTTCGCAAGATGTTTATTCCTCGCATCTCCTTATCGTAGAGCCAAATTGTAAGACCTTATCTATCAGAGGCCGCTTATAAGATTTCGGTAGTTCGAGATCTATTCACGGATGTTTATTTCCCACCACGCCAAATGATTATTCCTTGCCTCTCACTATCTTCGAGCTTAGCTATAAGACCTCGTTTATCCGAGGCCAGTTTATAAGACTCCGATAGTTTAAGAGCTATTGGAGGGAAGTTTATTCCTTGCTTCGCCATATGCTTATTCTTGGCTTCACAAGATGTTTATTCCTCGCCTCTCCCTATCATGAAACCAAGTTGTAAGACCTCGTCCATCAGAGGCCGCTTATAAGACTCCGATAGTACAAGAACTATTCACGGGATGCTTATTCCCATGTTTATTCCTCGCCTCTCACTATCTTCGAGCCTAACTATAAGACATCGTCTACCTGAGGCCAGTTTATAAGACTCTAATAGTTCGAGATCTATTCGAGAGATGTTTGTTCCCCACCTCACCAGATGCTTATCACCGGATTCGTAAGATGCTTATTCTTTATCTTTCACTATCGTCGAGCCTAGCTATAAGATCTCATCATTTTGAGGCCAGTTTATAAGACTCCGATAGTTCGAGAGCTATTTGAGGGATGCTTATTCATCACCTCGCCATCACCTCGCCGGATGATTATTCCGACTTCGTGGGATATTTATACCCCTCTTCGCAAGATGTTTATTCATCGCTTCTCACTATCGTCGAACTCAGGTTTAAGACCTCTTCTATTCGAGGCTAGCATATAAGTTATCGAAAGTTCGAGATGAGGTACTAACCTGATAGTCATTCCTCGCTCTGCAAGATGCCTCACATTACGCGATATTGCATTACATATGCATTCATCTTCAAAGAGCTCATTATGCCTTAGCATTGACTGTATAACAACTGCCTATCTTTTAGAGCTTTGTTTCTGCTTCAACTATGTTACATCTACTAATTTCTAGCGAATTTATATTATTTATCGCTTCATAAGAAGAGAGGTGGACCCACTTTAATACCTATGAAGACGAAGCCTTCCATGGCGGATCAAACACTATGGAGGAAAACCTTGACATGGATGCACTACCCCCATATAAGGATGTCGGCTTATTATAGCTACTTATGTCCGGAGCATTGCCTCTACTATTCACATTCAGAGCATCTCCTCAACTACTTATGTCCAGAGTATCGCATTTGCTACTTACACATTATAAGCATCGTCTCTGCTACTCACATTCAGAGCATGGCCTCTGCTACTTATATCCAGAGCATCGCCTCTACTATTTACACATTCAGAGCATCACCTCTTCTACCTATTTCCAGTGCATCGCCTTTGCATCAGCTTATCACAGCTGCTTATATATTTTATCTCATCTCTATATCAACTTCATCATAGTGGCTTATATTCCAAGTCCGTCCAGCATATTAATATTTGACTCATACTTGGGAGACTGTCGTGATACTAGTATTTTGTATCGTTACGTTATTACTGCTAGTATATTCATTATATTATTATTGCCAAATACGCATGTCATGACACTATTTTCATTACTACCAGTACGTATGTCACGTTATCTACATTATCAACATGTTGGTTCACTATAGCACTACTATTACACCAAGTTGCACAAGCTTGTAGGTCATGATAGGCTTTTTTACTATTATTATATCTTAAAGAAACTTGATGCATTATTTACTTTAGTGTCATAAGTAATTTGAGAGGCAAATGGATCCAAAATTTTATTTTATATATGCATAGTGGAGATATTATGTTGTATTACAGGTTTGTTTAGTCCATATTATGAAGGAAATGCTGCTGAGATTTTGACAAATCATATGCGACATCTTTTGAGGCAATATATAAGCCCTAGCTTATTCGGGCTCGCAAAGATACTTTTGAGGCAATTCGTAGGTCCTCACATATTTGGGATTGATGCATATTTTTAAGGCAGTTCGTAAGTCCTCAAATATTGGAGCTGCACATATTTTGAAACAATCTATAAGACCTCACCTACTTAGCTACTTATATTTTGAAGTCTGACCCGTACATGAATGTACAACTCAGACTTGGGGAACTATTGTTACACTTATAAATTACGTGACATCGACTATTCATTGGATTAGGCTCATTAAACTAAATAATTTGCATCTTGAGCTCGACGCATTACCCGCGTGGCCCATTTACATTTTCCTATATATATGTGATTCCATTCATAACTAAGGTATGATTTCTAACCCTATCCAAATTTCCCATCCCTCTCTTCCACTCTATTTTTCTCTCGTTCGGCCATTGACATGACCGTCGAAGTGTAAATGGTCGCCAGACTTTTTTCTCAATCAATGATCTTTGCATCCTAACGGGGTATTCCAGTGTGCGGGTGATGTTTACATGGAGGGAGATGGAAGTGATTCTGTTGCCGCATTTTTTGTGATCAACAGTACTTGTAATGCTTTAAAATAAAATATTAGTTTATTTTTTGATAAAAATATTTGTATTAATTTTTGAGCTTGCAATTAATTTATGTATTGATTTGATATTATAAATTGAGTGTTTAAGTTGTTAAGTACAAAAATGTTCAACTGTATTCAATCTAAATTTTACTATCAAAATTGATAAATAGAGACGAACACTTTATTTTGATAAGATTGTCTCAATTTTATTAAAATTGATCTTTGAATTTGATAATAAAATATCAATTTTAATAAAATTGAGTGTATATTTTGAAATGTATTGGGGTAGACCAAATGAAATTGACCACATGAGTTTAATTTACTTGACTTTTGCACATAGAACCTTAATCTTGAGCGGGTAATTGACTCCGATTACTAAATTCAAATTCTTTAAGGGATCAATAGGTGGGATCAAATTGCTAGTCAATAGGAGGGATCAAATTGCTAATCAGAAAACATATATTCGCGATATGGAATCACTAACCTATTTTATAGGCACGATCATTACATTAGGATTTTCTAGTGGACAGTTAAATATGAGCTCAGTAATTCAACATTGACTATTAAATTAATATTGTGATGTGATCACATAGTACTATCGGATGGAAAATAAGATTTGAGAATTTAATGTACATTTGAAAAAAAGGCATTTATGTTGTTTTACCTTGTTCAAAATATTCGATGTGATCAATGAGGATAACATATAAGAACAATATGTGAAAGGATATAATTATTGTTTATATAGATTTAGTAATCTCAATTAGACTAATAGTGTAATCTCGTTCTTTAAGTGAAATAGAACATAATTAATAAACTATCTCAACTAATCAAGAGTTGTTTAGGTCATGATTAATTTATTGGAGCTTAATGTAATTGGATCCCTTCGGTGGCTTTAATATGATAACCGAGATAAATTATAATTATAACTTATTATTAACTGTACAAGTATTAGTAATTAAATCAAGACGTGTCACACAGATGCCAAGCACGTGCCATTATATAAAAGAAAGAGGGTTAATTTCACAAAGGGTCACTAAACTTATGCAAAAATAACAAAACGGTCACTGAAGGTCAAAACTTGAAGAAACGGTCACTAAAATTTCATGCGCTTTCACAAACGGTCACTGGAGGACTGTTATGCCTTTAATTCAAACATAAAGGACCAAAATGAGCACATCCGAATTTTGGACAGTTTGGAGGTGCCAACTTTGGACCACCACAACTCCGTCCTCCGGCCACCTTTTTACACGAACCAATATACCATATTGAAGCCCTCACAATGCCCTCTTAACAACCCACCCAGCCACTGGCCGTGATCCCATCGGAATTGGCCGAAAAATCGCGCCAAAGTGAGCTATCCGGATTTTGGACAGCTTGGAGGTGTCAACTTTGGACCACTATAACTCCGTCCTCCGGCCACCTTTTTCCACAGACCAATATACCATATTGAAACCCTCAACGCCCTCTTCAAAACCCACCCAACCACCGACCGTGACCCCGTTGGAATTGGCCAAAAAAGGAGCCAAAGTGGGCTACCCACGCAGAGCCTGTTGCCCAAAATCCACCTGTGCGTGGATAGCCTACTTTGGCTCCTTTTTCGGTCAATTCCAACGGGATCACGGCCGGTGGTTGGGTGAGTTTTGAAGAGGGAATTGAGTTCTTCAATATGGTATATTGATTCGTGGAAAAAGGTGTCCGGAGGACAGAGTTATGGTGGTCCAAAGTTGACATCTCCAATATGTCCAAAATCCGGGTAGCTCACTTTGGCCAATTTTTTGGTCAATTCCGACGGGATCACGACCAGTGGTTGGGTGGGTTGTTAAGAGAGCATTGCGGGCTTCAATATGGTATATTGGTCCGTGTAAAAAGGTGGTCCGAGGACGGAGTTATGGTGGTCCAAAGTTGGCACCTCCAAGCTGTCCAAAATTCAATTGTGCTCACTTTGGNGACCGTTTGTGAAATTAACCCAAAAGAAAGAGTCTTTTTAGATTATTATAGCTTCATTATCCAAGCAGAAGGACAAGTCATTTTAAGAATTTGATATTTCCTTATCCAAGTAAATTTCATATTATAAATAGGCATTTATCAAGTAAATTCTTCTAGCATATCACCTTTTCACAAGCGTATTCAATTTATCTATAAAGTTTTTCAAACCCCGTCGATTTCTAATTCAGCTTTTTGTCAGGAATCATACTAATCCATCGAATGAATAGTAATTGCAGATATTTTGTTTCAGCTACAAGAAATAATTGGATTTGTGAAGAGACAGTAAGTTTGATTTTTCTGGATTCAGATTCAAGTAATTCCAGCATTTCAAATGTTAGTATTTCAAAAATCGTTTTATATTTATGAGTTATATGTAAACTTTTTCCTTTCGGTAATAATGTTCAATGCTATTAGTTCTATTTTTAAAAAAAAAAAAAAAAATATATATATATATATATAAGGGCAAATTGTTGACTTGTCGTATATTATCCACATCAATTAATTTTCACCTCAATTATTCTTGTACTGATACTATTATATTGCATCTTACTTAATAGGCGGCCAACAATTGTTGTATATCTTAACTTTTAATTCCGGTCTTTCACACTCATTAATGTTTTCGGATTTTAAAATAAGGATTTTGTTGTTTGTACAGAAAAACAATTAGAAGAAGCGATCAAAATGATGTGAAGAGAAAAGATTTGATGGAAAAATTGACTGTATTTTAAATTTGCAAATGATAGAGTATCATGTGACATTATGTAAGTCTTGATGTACATGTAACAATGTCCTTAAAATAAATAAAGTTTTTAATAGAGAACTATATTAGCTTCCATTTGGATACATACAATTTAATAAAAATATTTACATTCATAAGTATTGCTTAGCATTATTTATACATTTCTTGACACGGACTATTATTTTTCTTACTATTTTTATTTATAGATTTGCCAAACTTAACTTTTATTTCTTAGTATCTATATCTCCAACATTTTAATATTATATTATTTGGGTGTCTTTTAAAAAATTTAAACTACACATTTAAACAATAAAATATTCTACAAGTAAATTTTTTAAAAAAATTCTACTTTTTAACCATACATTCTCTAAAAAATATTATTAAAAATAATACTTTTCAAAATTTTAAGGACATCAAACAGGAGCTCAATTGTCATAAAAAGTAAAAGATGAACAAAACGACTACCTCCCCACCACATCTCATTGTCTCTCCTCACTCCCCAAAGTGGATCTCAAAGAAGAAAAGAAAAATTGGAGGAAAACTACAAAGGAGGGAATAATTTGTGTGAATAGGCAAATTCTTTGTTCTTCTATTGTATTTTTTTAAAAATAATATTTGTATATACATTATTTATTATTCTTGTCATCATTTTGTACCACCAGCATCTAATACGAAGAAGGAAGAAAATCATTTACCAAAAATCAAGACGATTCAAATTTTGAAATGCCGAAGAAAAAGCTCCCATTTAATAAAATTCTTTGATTCCCTCATTTTTTTTTTTTAATTAAAGAAAAATTTTGGATTTATGAATAACAGAAATTGAGAAATCAGTTACAATCAAGGCTGGAGCCACTACAACCTGCACTGAACCTTGGGCCCAGGACCAATTTTCTACAATTTTTTTTTTTTTTAAATACATTTTTCTCTCTTTTCTTTTCAACAACATATTTTTCAATAAAATAATATTACACGCAAATTCAAAAAATTTCCTTATTTTTTAACAACATACTTTCCATCAATCTACCATTCCAAAAGAGTAATGTTATTCATCCTTATTGGGGTTATAACTACAGTTTAGATAGCATTAATGTGAGAATAAATAATATGTGAAATTAAATAATTCATTTAAAATCTATCATTTAGAGTCATCTAAATTGAGATTGTAATTTCAGTGGAGATGAA
>CAIGRS010305016.1:0-10477 GCA_903798395.1 Fraxinus floribunda
TTCCGAATATATTCTTCCAAAATAATGTGGCTCAAACACACTAGGAAATTTATTAGATTATTTTATTTTTTTTTAAAAATGATCGAGAGGAAAAAATAACATTAATGTTAAAAAAATCATAATATAAAATGTTCTCTCGATCGTTTAGGAAATTTTTAAAAATTTACTTTTTAAATGATGTCATTTTACATTCGATTTTGTTTTCTTTGATGTCATACCTATATAAAATTATAGAATTTTCTAATAAAATGATGTAAATTATATTGAAATTTTTTTTGCACAAAATAATAATTATAAATGAAATAACTGAAGAAATTTAAAGAAAAAACGAGTTATACGAATATCGAAAAGTTTTTAAAATTAGTATGCTATCGAAAATCACGAAATATTAATTTGAAACTGCTTACTTTGACACAACGTAACATTTGTTATAATGGTCGTTTCATGTGCCGTTAACGACATAAAGTACAAGGTCGTGAATACTTGAAAATTGTATTAAGAATGTAATATTTTGACTTCTATTTAGCCTAAAAAATTAAGTCATAAACATAAAAAATGGTAATAAAGTTATAAATATTTAGGCTGAAACACGGTTCTTTCCTTTAAATTTTTTACGACACTGAACCTCTCTATTTCATGCCACATCAGCGAATTTAATTTCCTGGATTTTCCCTGTAAACCAGCATCTGTAGCCTGTAGGGATTGAATGAGAAATATGATTGAACTAGGCAGGAACTGCAGTCTGCAAACCTTGAGAAAAGACTGATCAAGACAGGGCTTGCATAAAAATGGCTAAAAGTCAACTTTTCTAATCAGTCTTCCTTTACAAATAATAATGCAGATTCCCATCATTAAATTATGGGATAACATTTTTTGTCCATATCGGACACATGGAGGCCGAGACATCCGTTTGCGAGCCCATACATTAGGAGGCTTCCATGTATCCATAATGGACACCCACCCATAACACAATCCTTAAATTATACGATAATATTTACAAAAACAAACCTCTTCACTCAACGCAAACTGAACCACCAATTCCAAATCTCAAAATTGCATTAACTGGCCCGGCCTTCATAATGTTTTGTACCGCAACATGTCAAAGTTGATGGCCACATGAGCTTTGTAAGTATATGTGTTGTAATATATTTCTTAGAAGTTCTTGGTACATGAAAGTCTTTTACACAATTCACAATCTCTCTAATTTTGGCATTATCATAATTGATATAATTTTCTTAATCTGGCAACTACCATAATAGATTCAATTTTTATAAGAATGATGTTATTCATCGACGTTCACTTCCAAAAATTAATACCCCAAATAACAAAATGTTACGTAGGGGACTATCGGTAGTGACAATTAGGAATATCATTATATTTTATGAGCTGTTAAAGAAAGAGGAAATTGCACCCCATGTCACTTTTTGAATTGGTATTTGGATTATTCTTGTTGCACATAATTTTCTATATAATCTTTTATCGAATCGACAAGTCGCGACCCCCCGCCACTTGTCGATTCTGTAATTCATTATATAGAAAATGTCACATTTTAATAATTTTGACGACACTGTCGCTTTAGGACTTTTATGCCTTCACAAGAATTTCAATACTTTGAATGTCCTTAATTAAAGTTGATTTGACTAGATAAAAATATAGTACAAAAAATTGTAAAAATATCACCCACCCCACCCCAACCCCCACCCACACCCACCATCAAAAGGTTATCTTCTTTAACCAAAAATTAATACCCCAAATAACAAAATGTTACGTAGGGGACTATCGGTAGTGACAATTAGGAATATCATTATATTTTATGAGCTGTTAAAGAAAGAGGAAATTGCACCCCATGTCAGTTTTTGGATTGGTATTTGAATTATTCTTGTTGTACATAATTTTTTACATAATCTTTTACCGAATCGACAAGTGGCGGCTCCCCTATTGGAGAGGGTCTGTGCCACAGGCGCTTTCCAATAGGGGCACAGGCACTCTCCAATAGGGGGGTCGTCACTTGTCAGTTCTGTAATTCATTATATAGAAAATGTTACATTTTAATAATTTTGACAACTTTGTCGCTTTAGGAATTTTATGCCTTCAAAAGAATTTAAATACTTTGAATGTCCTTAATTAAAGTTGATTTGACTAGATAAAAATATAGTACAAAAAATTGTAAAAACCCCACCCCATCCACACCCACACCCACACCCACACCCACCATCACCATCAAAAGGTTATCTTCTTTACTCTACTCTCTCCCTATTTGCAAAAGCAAGATAAACAAAACTTAAATCTTCAACGCTCATCACACCAAAAAAGTGACATTTTTTACCACCATTAATAATATTGACAAATTTTATTGTACTTTTCAAATTTAGTGATATTTATGAAAAATTCCTTTAAAGAAATTTAGAAGTTGATTACGTCCTTAATTGTTGCAATTGCTTGAGGAATGACTTCACTAACCAAGTTCTTGATCTTTTAAAGAAAAAATAGTCTTCAAATTGAGAGAAATGTGGTAAAACGCTAACTGTCTAACATCAACTAAATCAAGAAACATCAATTTGTCAGATAGTGTCCAAATATGTCGCAATATAAAAAATTTCATAAATTACTGTAAAATACAAGCTCACGTAGCAACCGCTGTTTAAGCTCAATTAAAATGAGATTTTGATGAAAATGCATTTTGAAATAGTGATTTTTTAAATAACGTGTGCATAAAAAATAAGAAAAAAATTTGAATTTACGTATAATATTATTCTATGAAAGAATATGTGATTTTTAATGAGTTCCAAAAGAATGCGTTTTTAAAAAAATGGAGGCCAAACAAGGCTAATATGTATTTAGCAGGACCGTACCAAAGTAAAATTTCTACCTTCGCAGACGTGGGACGTTAAAAATCACTGCATACGGACATTTGTAACGTGTACATGCGTATAGAGAGGTACGTAGTACAAAGAAACCATAAAACTCAGGATGGATAGCGCTATAGATCTACCTCCACGATCACAACCTTCCTCCACCACCACCACCAAACACGGTAGCTGGCAGAGAGTTATATATTATGATCGTCTATCAATGGCGCTATCCCTCCTGAGCTTTACGGATTCTCCGTGCTTTTATGACAACCCTTTTCATGAATTCAAGTTAAAACTGCAAAAATTGCATGTCTTTGCTCAGTGTGTGATATCTTTATCAGTGTATGTGTAGAGAGAAATAGAGAGTGAGAGAGGGATAGATGATCGGTTGGGAAGTGTTGAAGGGTTAGGGGTGTATTTATAGCAGAAAAGAAATGTAGGGAATAGGAGACAAACATCATAAATTTTCTCTAAATTTCCTCCCATAAAAAATCTTTGACTAAAGTTTGTAATATTCTATATTTTGATGAACGTGATAATTTATTTTGCTAATTTTATATGATTTAAATGTCCCCTGCCGACTACGTTACTTTTCTCCCTCTCTCTTGAAAATTGAAATACACATAAAATGGCTCCATTTTTCTTGCTGTGTGCAAATTTTTTTCTTTTGCTTAATCATTACTTCTCTTATTATTGATCTTCTACTTAATTATGGGTTTGAAACATAAGATTGGTTATTTCATCTCCACATTGTAGCTGGCCGGCTGGAAAATGTGCCACTGAGATCATGCATTGACAGCCTGTGAAACAGTATTTAGGGTGCGTTTGAGCCACATTATTTTGAAAGAATGTATTCTGAAATAATATATTGATGGAGAATGTGTGGTTGACAAAAAAAAAGTTATTGATGTGATGAAAAATATTATTTTATTGAAGAATATGTGGTTGAAAATGAGTAGAAGAATGAGAATGAAAATTCTAATGCGTACCAAACAAGGGCTGAAAAAAAAAAACAACACTTAATTTCTCGATACAATATTACTTCTTTTTAGTATTTAGGTTTAATAATTGACGAGAAACAAAGAATTAGATATAGTACAATAGATCAAGAATCGATCTCGTATTGAAACAATTTGAATCACACAAAAAATAAAATAATAAAATAAAATATTAATTTTTAGTTATTGTAATTATTTTAATGGTAACACTAGGATAAATAGAATTATAAAACGGACTCATGTAGTCAACTTTTAATTGATAGAAAATAGATTTAATTTTATGTTCTCATCAAATCAGTAATTGATTGCCTTACCCTATGGAATACAATTAAGAAACGTTTATGCAATCTTTTCCAAATTAAATCATCATTATCATACACACCACTTAACTTTTCAAGGACAAAAAAAATCAAAATTAGACTTAATTGTAGTACTTATATCTATGGTGGTGGTTTGAAGTAGAGGTGTTCCGGTCCAATATGTCGACCCACCGGTCTTTTCAATATTTTCTTTAGAAAATAGTTTTTAAATAACTATTAAAATTTATAGAGTTCAGTGAAGGTGGTCTTGACACAACTCTAGCGAAAGATTCTTCCCATTTGTACAGAAGAAGAAGCAACATAGACGGGCCAAAATAATCTAAAACAGTGGATCCCACAGTGTATTTAAATATTGTAAAAAATAATGGGGCCCACTTATTTTTGTGTGTTCTGGTGTATTTTTGTAGTGTACAGTTTCTGTACACCCAACAGAATTCCTAGCGAAAAATGGATGAATAATGTTGCTTGAAACTTTTTTGACATTTTGATTTGACAGTTTTTCATTTAATTTTTTTAATTGTCAATGAAAATTTGTCAGTGTATTTGTATATGAATGAAGTGTATTGGCCCTTTTCTTTATCACAAAGTGCTGACGTGACACGATTCATCTAGGCTTATTACCTTTGATCAATTCCCAATTATTTGTGGTACAGGCTGAATTGGTTCATGATCTGATTATCATGGTGGAAATGACTAGACAATCTTGTACTCTTCAGATTTGACTAATACCAAATTACTGGTTTAGGCCTCTTTTGACGATACAAGATTTTTTGCGCGGATTTCACGAATTAAGATAAAAACGTCTCGCTTTAAGGTTAAACGGTAATTAAGCGATCAACAGACAACGTTGACCGCTTAATGCACGACTAAGCGCGGCTAGGCGTGCAGGCGCGTTTTCCCCTTGGAGGTCCAATTTTTTTTCCGTCTAGGCTCGTTGTACATGACTCATTTCTTTTGATCAATAAATAATTACTTAAATATGCTATACTCCATTAAATGTACCTTTTTTTTTTTTTTTTTTTTAGATTAAGAAGAAGACATTAAATTAGAGTCCGATAAAGAGTTAGATTAGATAAAATTTAAGCTACAGGTTATCTACGTTATGTAATTATGATTTTGAAACTTATCTTTATGAAGGAACTATTAAGTAAATGCGGTATTTTATAATTTTAGATGTTTGATATGTATTATTTGAATTGTTGAATTTTTTTACAATGATTAAAAATTTAAAATAAAAAAACGGATTTTTTGTGCTCAAGTTTCGTCTAGGCTTCTAAAGCTTGAAACTTGGTCTCCACGCCTTACGTTTTTTAGAACACTGCTTTTGACACAAATTGTGTGGAAAAATAAAATGTGGTAAAAATTGTCTGAAGTGAGTCATGAGTGGTGAAGAAAATGTACTTTTTTTACATGCTGTCATAATTTTTCCTATTATTTTTCCCAAGTGGGTGTAAATATTGGGCCACACACATTTGATTTGTTGGTTAATTGGAAATAAATGAGTTATTTATAGTATTCGAGTCGAATAAATTTGTTATAATTGAGTCATAGATATATTATTTTTGATTTATGATCTTACAGTTGCTTTTTTGAACACGAAGAAATTCGAGAAACGATTGTTACGTGTTAATAGAAATAAAATAATAGTTGTTTTANTCCTATTATTTTTCCCAAGTGGGTGTAAATATTGGGCCACACACATTTGATTTGTTGGTTAATTGGAAATAAATGAGTTATTTATAGTATTCGAGTCGAATAAATTTGTTATAATTGAGTCATAGATATATTATTTTTGATTTATGATCTTACAGTTGCTTTTTTGAACACGAAGAAATTCGAGAAACGATTGTTACGTGTTAATAGAAATAAAATAATAGTTGTTTTAATAGTTTAAATTCGTGTACTGTAATTATTTAATAAATAACAATAACTTATATAAGCTTATAGTTTTGCAGTATAAAAAATTAAACCTTGAACAATTCAACTTTAATTTTATAAGAGGGTGTTTGGTAGAAATTAAAATCGGATTAAAATTGAAAAATTAGCCGTTATTGTTGACTTTTATTAGACGAGTGTGACCCAATAACGGTTATATTTTCAATTTTAATTGGATTTTGAGCTATACGGAACACGTCCTAAATTTAGAAATCTCCAGATGATTTTCCATTATTAGGGTTCATTTTACGTGACTTTTGGAAAGTTAAAAGAATCTTTCGAGATCCAAAAGTTGTTTTGAAGACGTTTAGCTAGTTTTATGAAAGTGTTTCCGTTAGTTATAAGAGTTTTTATAGGAAATTTATCCAACGTGACTTCTTCTAAAAGTACAAAGTAGTTTTCAAACAAAATTAAGTTAGAGCTTGTTTGGCACATCTTAAAATCGAATTAAAATTGAAAATATAGACATTATTGGGTCTCACTGTCTAATAAAAGTCAACAATAACGACTAATTTTTCAATTTTAATTTAATTTTAATCTTTATCGAACAAACTCTTAGTCAAATGGGTTCTTATTTTTAATATTTTAGCTGAGTGGCAATTTCGATATAAAGTAGTGAAATCGTGGGTAGAGTGAGTCATTGGTAGGGAGAACATTTATGGGGAATCCCACATTCTATCACCCATTCACTGACTTGGAGGGACGCTTTGGAAATTGTAACAATTCTGATTTCTCTGACTAAAAACTTTTTTGAGAAATCCCAGATTTAGCTGCTCAATTCCAGACCCCTACACATCCTACGAGCCTTCAGCCCGCATCACCAGTAGCTTCTTTTCAGTGTGTTTTTAGTGCGTGATTGTCAAAGTTGAAGTGCTTATAATTTGCGTGAATAATAAATTTACTCAAACTTCGATAAAGATTAAAATTAGATTTTTAATAAAAAAAAAATTTTAAATTGATAAAATATAAAGTTAAAAAAATAGTGTGAATGTTATAAAATATGTGATTAAAATTATATATTGACTTTTATTTAAATTAAAACTTAGATTTTAATTTCTATCAAATATGGGCTTATCGACAAAAATTATCTTGATCGGCTCATAGAATTGAAACTTCGCCAAACACGCATTGAACGAAAAGCAAAAACCTGAAGTTATATTTGATCCTCATTTTTCTTTTGACACTCATTTTTATCATATATTATTTCAATAAAATATTTTAAACATAAATTTAAAACTTCTAAATACTTTTTATAATCACATAATTTTTAAAAGATATTTTTCACAAAGTCTATTCTTAAAAAAAATATCTATCAAACGTCAGCTAGATTTTTGTTTGTTTGATAAAATTTTGACCAAACTTTATCAAGTTTTCCATTGATCGATCAATTTTTAACCAAAAATTTCATGAAATTCACAACTTTTATCAATTTTTCAGCCATAAATTTCATAAAAAAATTCGAAAAATGTGCCAAAATTCTAATTCCAAACGAAACCTACTTTCTCAATTGCATCAATATTTTATTTTTATTTTTTTTTGGAGACATAACACATTCTTTGAATTGTAATCTCATCTCTAATTAATTTTAAACCTGAAAATGATATACACTCTTATCATTATCAATTCTATATCTCCTTTAAATTCTTAAATTCTTGGTTCTAGAAGACTCATTTCGGGTTCTTCCACACTATCAATATTTTATGTGAATCTTTCCATAGAAAAACTAAAAAAGAGGTGAAAGATATAATTAAAGCATTCTTTCTCCTTTTAATTGCTTCTTAGTTAAGAAATCTTCATGTGTGCCCACAGTGAATTTCTTATTATTCGTAAAATCATCAAATTCACTAAACCCAATATAAAATTTTTTTACTGATCATTAGAACATGTTTATCGTAATAAATTTATTACGATTAGTAAAAAGATAAAGGTGACTGATTATTGTCAATAGTTACGTTCACGAGGCCCTATTTGATACTATTGATTTTCCATCATACTTTTTTACCTGTTTGATTGTAAAAAAAAAATTTCCGCATGGCTCACTCGCCTCTTTTCCTTCAAATGGTAGAATTGGTTTTCCTTGTATTTTTGTGGTAGAAGTTTTTCCAATTTTTTTTTTATTTTTTTTAATTGTAAAAAATTCTAAACATAATGGTAAAAAAGAAATTTCACTTTTATTGACAATTTTCATGCAAAACAAAGCCAAATAAATGGTATTCGGTATGATATTTTTTTTGACAATTAGAACAAATTCTAAACCCAGTGGTAGGAAAAATTATTACTTTAATGGACAATTTTCATAAAAAAAACAAAGTCAAACAGACACTAAATTTTCAACATTTTTCAGGTGAAAAATTATATCAATCAAACACAATTAATTACAATTCTCAATAAAACAATTTCTAAACAATTCAATTATAAACAATTCAATTCCCTGTAAAATATTTTTTTTCACCAATTTTCTACCTTTGCAATCAAACGGATCCTTAGAGTGTGTTTTGCTTGGATTGTTTTGAGAAAACAAAAACTTACTCCCCTAAAAAAATTCTTTTCCTTAACAATTGGTGTCCAATTATGCATATTTTTAAAAGTTTGAAAATATATTCCATTAAAAATAGCAATGAAACACTTTAAAGTAAGAATTTGGGTGAAAAATTGACATTTTTCATGAAAAATAAATACAATCAAACGCCTCCTTATATTAATTCGAGGTAAATTGTACCAGGGTCCTGAGCTTTGAAGGCTGTGATGATGAGGTCTCAACCTTTGATATTTAATTTTTTAAGTCTCAAATCTTTCTAACGTATGAATTAGAGATACTTTTTGGACACGTGAAGGTCAAATTTTGAATAAAATAACAATTTCACCTTAATGTAATTTTAAATCAAGTAAATAAAGAAAATAATAATAAAAAATAGATAAACCCACCATCTCATCTCCTGACTCCCCATTTTCTCCCTCTGCGGATTTAAGAGAAACCTGTTAGATCATAATTGCACTAGAAAATAACGTTGATAAGACATGGAACAATATAGAAGAGATGAAAGAAAGAGAAGACATGCAGTTGAAGATTGTCGGGCCATGTGCTCAACACTTTAATGGAATAAACAAAAAAGAACCAATAATGTGATCCATACTTAGGCCTGATCTGGCTGCCCCCCATTTGTGCATTATCGTGTTTAGGTCCGGGCATTTTAACCGGAATCAAAATTGATAGTTCCGATCCAATTCACAAAACAATAAATTAGGAATCGAAATCGATATTGATAACCGATAACTGATTGGGTTCAGATCAATTCTTGGTTCCTGAACTAGAATCTTGGATATCCGAATGAAATCAAATTTTAGGAATTTTTTTATTAACAATTTAATAATTTAAAGACCGGATAAAAAAAGTACAAAACCTGAAAATCCTAATTTGAGTAATAATTAGTCTTAGACTCAAACCCTGAAAAATAAAGATCGATTCCTACTCCTCTCGCCTCACAATTAATCTTTGCAATTTAGACTTTTTATGTATCAAAAAGTACAAGCTAGGTTGTAGTGTAAGTTAATGAATAAAAAGTTTTTATTCTTAGCAATTCGAGTTTTTTACTTTCTTGTATTGTTTACAGACTTAAGTGATTTTTTCATTTTTTTTTTGTAATTAAATGCGTGACAATTGAGCTTAACATATTCCTAATTTGGATTGTGGTGTACCTTTTTCGTTATCTTGAGTTCATGGATTTTCTTTTTTTTTTTTTTTTAAATTAAAAAAACGAGTTCACTATGTGGACTACTATTTCTTGATACTATATAGTTATGTATCTAATTAATATTTTTTTTTATATCAATTTATTTTAAGAGAAGAAGCATTTAAACAATGTTCATACTTAAATTATAGACTCTAGCATGGCTCACTTATGAATCAAATAAGATTTATTAAGAAAAAAAAATTCTTCTTAAATTGTAATTTAACGTTTGTTTGATTCCCTTAAATTCACACAAATTATTTTTTGCAACAGTATAATGGGGCCCACATCTGCATCATGATGTAATTTAACGTTTGTTTGATGCCCTTAAATTCACCCAAAATATTATTTTTTAAATAATTTTAAGATATGTATCTTTACAATTTTGTCCTTCAATAAATGCGCGCTTTTACCAACTGAATTGGGAGAAAGATTGAAAAACAAATAACGGTGCATTTGAGCCACCTTATTTTGGAAGAATGTATTTTAGAATAGATTGATGTAAAATAAGTGGTTGAAAAAGAATGAAAAATTATTGACGTGATGAAAAATATTATTTTACTGAAAAATGTGTGGTTAAAAATGAATAGAAAAATGAAAATAAAAATGTTAATATATATATACCAAACAGGGGCTAAGTAAAT
>CAIGRS010305033.1:0-15526 GCA_903798395.1 Fraxinus floribunda
AAACCTTTTGTAAAGTTTAGTGATTCCGTGTAAACATTTTGCAAAGTTCAGTGATGAATTGAGTAATTTTTAAAGTTCAGTGATCTCGTGAAAATATTTTGCAAAGTTCAGTGATTTTAAAATTTCAATGACCCCTTGAAAGTATGGTTGAAAGTTCAGTGACCAAATAGATAATTCACTCAAAAAAAAAAATAAAAAAAATGAGTGGACGATTTACCGTGTTAATGTGACTTTGTCCCACCAATTTTTTTCTCCTATCTCTGTCCCTACCCCCTAAAAAAATTTGAAAAACAAATTACTTGGCCGGAAAACCCAAAAAAAAAAAAATCGTAAATCAAATTGCTTGGCGTAAAACCCTACCAGTTTTCATCTGTCCCAAATATTGGTTCCGATTTTTCCATCAGGTGCGTAAATTGGAATGCATATTCAATTTTGTACTCAAGATTGTTCTAATTCTTGCTGCACTGCGATTATCAACATGCATTCTGGTTTATGGTTGAATTAATTAGTCTTTTTACTTTTTACGTGTGTGATTTTAGTGATCATGGGTATAGCAACTGACAGCAATTATGCAACTCCTTTTTCGAAAAGGTTTCCGGCCAGTAGCTCCAGTGGTAATTTCTTTACCATTTATTTACAAATCTCTCTTGGCACATATACTCTCACACATACACGTCTATGGCTGCATGTATGATTTTTGGTACGGTAATGTCATTTATGATTTTATTCGTTTTTTTACACGTTGAAATTGATTTTAATATCCTCTTCAGAACTGCTGATTTAACATTATATGTAATTTTTTCTTTTCTTTTGGGGGTGGGGGTGGGAGAAGGGGCTATTTTGAAATTAAAAAAAATTAAGTTTATTGTGTTATTCTATGTTTTGGAGAAAGTTTATTTGGTTGATTCGTCATATTTGTACTGGCGTCTGTTGGCATTTGCAACATGCTACACTTTGTAGCACATCTACATTGCATTGTCTAGACTAGTGATGAGAAAATTGTTAAACGTAAGGATAATTCCATTACTGGGCGAAAGCAATTAACATTACAAGAGAAATCTAAGAGGGCATGTATCTTTTGGGGAGCGTCACGACCGTTACTAATCACAACAAGAATACAACTACAAGAGCATCTCCTTGAATACTTAGTAAATTTACCATTTATGTGCATTCCGTATGAAAAGGACCTTTCTGGGTAAGGATGGCATATGGGATACTTTGAAGTAAGGTCCTAAATGAATAGTGCTCGGGGTGCATTTGTGGGCTAATTTTGGATAATAATGGGCTTGATTGCACCCCAACCACTGGATATAGCTTCTGGGAAAGTAGTTGCATCTCTCTACGTCAAGTAATGACAATAAGTGGTGGTGGACGCGATCCGATTCCCTTCGATTCCGAAGATAACCAAATCAAAATGAGTACCTATGGATATTTTAAAAATAGAACCACTTGTTTCATCTGTAGTTATGGAACCGACCAACTGGTTTTGGTTTGCTCCGGTCCTGTTCCTTCAGTTAAAGTCTTCAAATTCACTAAATTGCCTGAATTAAGGATTTGTGAACATGAATAAAAAAGAGGAACATTTTTCTAACCAACGATCGGACTAATTGCACCGGGCACTATATATACTAAAAAAAGTTGGGTTAGATTGGATTTTCTATTTTGGGTATTAGAGCTGAGAACTGGATCGAAACCTCGGTTTTAATACTGAGTACCAATTGGAAATTTTGGTCCATTTGGTATGGTGACATTTGCCCACTAAGTAATTTGAATCCAGTTTGTGTGTGCTTGATGTCTAGTTTGAATAACAAGCTTAATTTTTTTTGTTAAAAACAATGTTTGGTGGCAGTAAGATTGCATTACGATAATTCTGTGAGCACTGAACAATATATTAGTACTTAGCAAGAATCCAAGGAAGTAAGATGTTACCTGGGGCATGGGGGTTGGACTGCGAATGGGAGGTTTTCTATAAGTAGCAGTATAGACATTTGATGTTAAAAAGCCAGAAAAGACAAGTTCATACATTTAAAGGAAACTAATGAAGTGCTTTCAATGGATGCCTGTTGGCAAACCGGATTATAGTATTTGCCTTTTTACTCGATGAATAAGTTCATTTAATATGCACAAGAAGTCCACATGCATATGGACTTTTTTTTTTCTTTGTATGTAAACACTACAAATACACGAGATAGGAAATAGTCTTACTAAAGTCCTTTCAGAACATTTTTTTGGCATTCTTTATTTCCTCAAAGTAGGCAATTTGAAATGGCAATAAGTTTATCTATAGAATTGTTTGTTCTATTATTGCAGTTGTAATAATCTCAAGAAAAGTAAATCTCTGAAAACTCCTGGAAGCTTCATTATTGAATGCAAATGCTTGATGGAATTGTTGCCAAATATATCTAAGGATTTTAGTATTTGTATTTCAAAATAGGGTGAAATTAGTCAATAATATGGATCCTTGCCTATGTTTTGTCGTGTTTCATGTCTCTATTGACTTTTGAGTGCACAGAACCCTGCATCTACCAAAAACAAAAGAAAAATATAAGAGAGCACGAGGTGAAGTTTGTCATTTTTATTCATTGATTTTACCTTATCTACAGATTTACGTTCCAGTGGGTGGAAAAGGATAAAAGTTGATGAACGAAGTGGTTACAATGACATACCCTTTTCTGCTGGTTGGCGTGGTGAATCTGACCTGGAAAGGCAAGCCTGCTTAAAAGTCATTGATTATTCGGATCCATTCTCAATAAATAGTTTGCTGAAAGAGTTGGATTATGGCCAGTATGGAAGCGTCACTAAGGATATTGAGGATCTTCTTATGCAGAGGAATAATTTATTAGATTCTTACTATGCAATAGATCCTATTCTTCCATTCAAGTGTTTGGCTGTGCAAAATAACAAGGCATCAGATGTACCTGGAGCAACTACAACTAATGTCATTAACTTAGAGGATGATCCTGATGGGTGTAATGATGTAGGCAAACGGTTTGTTCCGGCTGCACAACTAGTCCCTTTACCTGGAACTGTTGTTATACTTGATTCAGACGACGAAGATGTTAAGGATGAGAAGCCGTTATGTCCCTTCCGGGAAGTTGAATTGAAGAAGCCTCCCGGCCACCTTCTTATGAAGGACTTTTTGGTAGGAACTTTCTTTTGTCTACCATTTTTGCCATCATTAAGCCCACATTTGGTTCAGCTAAACTTATGATTTCGTGGGACCCACTACTTTACAACCACATTTCATCAACATTTATCAAAATCTACTGAAACGCAGATTTTTATCTAAATGAAACATGGGCTAAATCGGTTATTGTTGACCTTGCCAGACAGGCATCAAGACAAGTCCAAATAAGCACGCGAGATTTGTGTCCGGCCAGATAAATGACAAAAATTAAACAAATGTCCATACATCAATTCTTGAGTTGATTGATCAATAGCTCCAACTCTATGCCCCTGTTAAGTTAATTTCTGTGAAAATGTAGCTCCAGGAATACTCTCTTTCTAGATAAATACACTGTGTAGTCACGTGCTTTCTTTTACTGCTGCTGGAAGGTGATAAACTACGAAGTTTAGATGATAAATAATTGTGTACTAACACTCTGATGAAAGTCTCACATGCACTCACGTACTCGCATACAAGTACAGAACATGTTACAGTATTGAGATCCGATCATAGTTGTGTTTTCTTGCCGCTTAAGGCATCACATATGTTGGATCCCGTTGAAGTCACGTTTATTGAATTACCCCATAATCTTGTAATTAAAATGGTTGAATCTTTGGGTAATTGGTTAAAAAGGAAAGAGGTATTTGGTCATTACCTATAATTCTTTGTGATAACCTATTGATAAGGTCAAATTGTTGAAAACACGGTTGTGTATTTCTGCTTCATTGGAAGGGAAAACATGCATACTTTTTTGAAATTTGAACAGTTGTCTAGTTTATTAGAAATTTTCAATAGAATATGACACAAAGTAGTTTTAAAGATGACTATGGGAGGACAATTTGTCGAGGATTTTCCTTGTTTGTTTGGGCTTAGATGAGTTTTGAAGTATACTAGAAAGCACGAGAATTGTATAATTTGGATTATACATCTGTTATTATCATGTTTCTTGTTGTGTTACTATTATTTAGGCACTCTTGAAATTGTTGTTTGTACCTTGATTTGTATATTGTTCAACCCCATAATTTGTTTTGCATTAGGCAACCATTTGAAAATTTAGGGAATTTTTAAAGCTTAGCAGTGTTTATGAATTTTACTTTAATTTTCCCTTCGGAAAAAAGATTTTATTACACAGAAGAAATTTCTGGCCTGAATACCCTGCAGGGGTGATTGACTCCATTTGAATGTAGCTTTACCTACTGTTCATCTTCTCTGATTTATTTATGTTTTTGATGCTACTAATCTTTTCCGTTTGACTGTTGGTTGTGATTTACGGCTTCTTATAACTTACGACCTTCCACTAGTTTGAGGATTAACCAATTTATTTATTTATTTATTTTTGAGTGGGGTGGTACGGATAGATAGTTTAAAATTAACATGTTTTCTGGGAGGATAATAATTATCTTTTGCATTAAAATTATACACAGTTTTATTTCTTTGATTGCATTGCCACTCAGCTTTTGGTGTCATAACCAAATGCAGGAACAAAATTATGCTCAGATCCGAAGTTCAACAGAAAAAGATGAACATCTTGCTGGTGAAACTGAACTAGGAAAAGATAAAGGTGTATATGTTGGCACAGAGGATGACATGGAAGTGGACGAAGATGATGAACAAACTGACAATGGTTATGATGGTCTGGATGACATCTGGAAGGAGATGACTGTTGCGTTAGAGTGTTCAAAGGTAGGAGAAATTTGTATTTGAACTCTGTTGTATTTATTAATTGATATTATTCGTGTCATATAATTCTATCCAATATGAATATAAATGCTAACAACATACTATCAGTAAATTTTATGGTTTAGTAATGTACTTTTTTCTAAATTAGATGTCCTGTAAGTGTTGAGTTGGCTTCTCAGTAACAGCCACAAAAGATCGCCAAATTTAGTTCACGTGACAGAATTGCCAAATTCGATGAAGTGGTCTAAACTGAGACCAAATTGAAGTCTAGTGACCCAATTGAAATTGACGTTAAAGCGTAGAATCCAATGCATAACACAGGCACTTCGAAGTTCTGAAAGGACAAATTCTTGCTAATGGAAACCAGGTTACAAATTATTATTTTAAAAGGGTTTACGTGGCAGGCTGCAAAACTTCGTCTATGTGAGAACGATAGTATACTGAATTTATGGAAATACAAAAACTGAAAGCTCATACTAATTGGAACTAATCATGAATGTCAGTGTTTTACCTTCAAGAGGTCACATCCTCGAATCTTACTACAAACTCTTTCGCTTCTAATGTTTGATTTGAGGTTGCAATTCAAAATTTGTCAGTTGCTGTGAAGCTTTCTAGTAATCAAATTAATTTACTGTATATTGTAATGTCTCTAAAACCACATTACAAAAATGTCTTTATTTGTTGATTTTTTGACCTTGGCCTTTTTGATATTTAATAGGATACAGATGCAGATTTTCCACCCGATGAGCCCGAAGCTGAGGGTGGAGAAGATTGTGAACATTCCTTCATACTGAAAGATGATATTGGTGAAGTATGTCGCATTTGTGGAGTTATTGGGAGAGGGATTGAAACCATTATTGAATACAATTTCTCCAAGGTATGATTCCTATATGCTTTCAAGTTGTAAAAAAATCGGAATGGTTTGCTAGTTATTGTATGCAGATGGCACTCATTTTTGGTAACTATCCAGTTTGTGTCTTTATTCTTGCTAGCTGCTCGTATATAAATTTTGTTAGTTACTCCTTGCAAAGTTCTGGTCTCCTCCTCGGAGATCTCTTTTTTACTCATTATGCATCATGTAGAACTCAATGCGCACTTCTAAACACTTCATCATTGAGTTGGCACCAAATATGGACTTAATTTGTCTTTTGGTGATTATTCCTTTTTACTGAGCCTCATTTTCGTTTTTAGATATAAATTATACTTCAAAAGTCTAATCATATGAAGCAATGCCTATTTGTTTTTATTAATCAAATCATCTCACAAAGAAGATCTAGTTCAGACAACTAACTTTCCCTACTCTAAATTATATTCAGGTCACGAGGAGTACAAGAACTTATAGATATGATGGACGGTCTTCCAAAGAAACAGATCAAACAGAAATACTTCCTGATGGGTTCACACCGTCCGCTACAGAATTTACTGTCGCTGATATTTATCCACATCCACGGCACAAGAGGGTGATGAAGCCCCATCAAGTTGAGGGCTTCAATTTCCTTCTCAGCAACCTGGTGACTGATAATCCAGGAGGTTGTATTATGGCTCATGCTCCTGGTTCAGGGAAAACCTTCATGATTATCAGTTTTCTTCAGAGTTTCATGGCCAAATACCCGCATGCAAGACCACTGGTAGTGCTACCGAGGGGTATCTTAGCAATATGGAAAAAAGAATTTCTGAGATGGCAAGTGGAAGACCTTCCTCTGTATGACTTCTACTCAGTCAAAGCAGACAGTCGATCCCAGCAACTGGAAGTTCTAAAGGAGTGGGCAAGAGAGAGGAGCATACTCTTTTTGGGTTATAAGCAGTTCTCTTCTATAGTGTGCGACAGTGATACTGGGAATATTCCTGCTGCATGCCAAGAGATTTTACTGAAATGTCCTTCCATTCTGATCTTGGATGAAGGACACACCCCAAGAAACCAGGACACTGATGTTCTGACCTCCCTTGAGAAAGTCCAGACACTGAGAAAGGTGGTGCTTTCTGGTACACTCTACCAGAACCATGTGAAAGAAGTTTTCAACATTTTAAATCTTGTTCGTCCAAGGTTTCTAAAATTGGAGACTTCTAAAATAATCAAGAGGCGAATTCTGAGCAGGGCTGAAATGTCGAGTAAAAGGAACTCGATGAAAAAGGTCACGGACAATGAATTTTGTGAATTAATCGAGCACACTCTCTTAAAGGACGAAAATCGTGTGAGAAAAGTGAATGTTATACAAGATCTACGGGAGCTCACCAGGAGAGTCTTGCACTATTACAAAGGAGACAACCTGGATGAACTTCCAGGACTTGTTGACTTCGCTGTCTTTCTTCAACTGAGCCCCAGTCAAAAGGTCGAAGTTAGAGAGCTGAAAAACTTGGCAAGAAAATTTAAAATAAATGCTGAAGGGAGTGCAATTTAT
This sequence comes from Fraxinus floribunda, assembly GCA_903798395.1. Lineage (NCBI taxonomy): Eukaryota > Viridiplantae > Streptophyta > Magnoliopsida > Lamiales > Oleaceae > Fraxinus > Fraxinus floribunda. Next base: position 7,246 of record CAIGRS010305033.1, read on the forward strand.
GTGCACCCACAGTTGAAAACTCTGTCAAAAAATTCTGGAGTGAAAGACAGAGTCGATGAGGAGAAAATTGATGGTATTTTGGAGAAATTGGATGAGAGAGAAGGAGTGAAGGCTAAATTCTACCTGAATCTTCTCCAACTCTGTGAATCCTGTGGTGAGAAGCTACTTGTTTTTAGTCAATACCTTCTGCCTCTGAAATTCCTGGAAAGATTGACTGTGAAGGTAAAGGGTTATAGGCTCGGCAATGAAATGTTCATGATCACGGGTGAGTCAGATTCTGAGACTCGAGAGTCTTCCATGGAGAGATTCAACACTTCACCCGATGCTCGAGTCTTCTTTGGTTCGATCAAAGCGTGTGGTGAAGGGATTTCCCTTGTAGGGGCTTCGCGTATAATTATATTGGACATTCATTTGAACCCCTCAATCACCCGCCAAGCCATAGGACGTGCCTTTCGACCCGGCCAGCTTAAGAAGGTATATGCTTATAGATTGATTGCTTCTGGTTCTCCAGAAGAGCCAGACCACAAGACCTGCTTTAAGAAGGAAAGCATAGCAAAGATGTGGTTTGAATGGGATGAGCATAGTGGTCGACAAAACTTCGAAATGGAGACTGTGGATGTGAAAGAATGTGGAGATTTGTTTTTGGAAACTCCACGGTTAAGGGAAGATATCGTTGCTTTGTTCCAGAGGTAAGTGAACTTCACATTCTCTTGCATAATTATCTTACACACTCCCTTGATTTATTTATTTAATTTTTTCGATCTTGTCATTGTCAGGTAAATGGTGACAACAATGCTGAGATTCACTTGTTTATAGTCTGTCCCTGTCATGGATTTTGGGCTTATTTTCTTCTAACAAGTGGTCTTAGGTTGCTGCATAATTCTTCGTGTGAATTTCTGGAATGTATATAGATTTTCGTTTGAACTTGTGAATGTGACTGGAAATGAAGATCATTTCTGTTTCTGAATCTGTTAATTTACATTCAGAAATGACCGCAGATAGATAATTTTGGTATTGCTTATGGTTGTTCATATCTGGCATTTTTTGCCAATAATAGCTTTGAGTTTGCCCTTTAAAGTCGATTCAATAAGGTAAATGAAGATTAAAAAAATAGTGATTGTTGAATATTTGAGATAAACCTGGCTATGCAGTCGCATATATACTACCCTTTCTATGTACAAATTACAGTGAGACGTTCATTCAGTTAATTTTAGAGTTGGTCTATATTTGATTGTGTGGAGCTAGCCTCAGAAAGTGATTGTTTGTTGCCTATTTGGTGAGAAGCCATTTTGTTTATTTTTCTGCTTTTGTGCAAACCCTTATTTTGAAATCATTGACATAGCACTTGTGGTGCTGATAGATTTCCACCTTTGTTTGGTTATGTATTATGAATATTGAGGTGTAAATAGTGGCGGGCCTAGTTGAGTCGAGCATGGCTCAGCTGTAGAGCCAGGCCAGGACGGCCGATGGCTTGGTCATGATGGGTTTGGTCATGCTTTTCACAGGCCTGTCCACTCAAGCTCGAGTGACAAGATACATTTGACACATCTTGATGAGTGCAGAGTTGGCGCTTACTCTCATTGTACCCTTTTTAATTAGATTCACTCTTTCTACCAATCATACATTCTTCAATAAAATAATATTAAATGTAAATTCAAAATTTTTTCTTTTTTAATTACACATTCTTAAAAAAATATTATTTCAAAAATTATAATCTTAAATAACAGGGGCCAAATGGGGGGCTTAGTTGTAAACGAAATATGCTTTTACAATCAAACTAGTTTGATGACTAACTTCCAAAAATAGAATACCATTTGAATTAATAGAATTTGGTGTTTCAAGTTTGGGTTATGCTATATGTACATAATTTTTTACCTAATCGTTTACACCCCANGGGGTACACCATTCGGTAACCCCCATTATGTACAAGAGGATTTTCCCTTCAAGTTTTAGGGAAGTAGTGTGGGTTAGATTGTACAATTTTATAGGAATATAACTATTATTAATGAATTATACTACATGTACATCACTTTTTACATTGTGACATATGTCAACATGTTATTGGATAGTTTAAAAAAATAAATAATTTTTTCACCAATCAAATCATGTCAACTTCGATGATATCAAAAGTGATGTACACTTTTGATGTACAAATGGCTTAACCCATTATTAATAAGCAAACTTTGGAGCGATTACTCTCTATATCCATGTAGGCCATAGGTGGGAGTGGGGGCCAATTCGAAAGACTTCCAAACTTATTATGGAAAAAATGAGCATATGGAAAAGTAGAGGGACCTCGTGAGATAATATAAAATTAGGTGCCAAAGAATTTGTGTCGTGGCCCACATATTTATTTCACACATTGAGTAATTAGTCCTATGTTAAGACGCTGAATGTATCTTTATAAATACGTCGATGTTACACTCAAATAGAGGTAGCAGTGTCCATGGGCTGAGTTGAATTGCTTGGATTGCCAGCCTTTTATCATTCCGACGCCGAGCTATATTTTCGCAAGATCTTCTCTACACTATCATCACCTCATCTCGATTCGGTCCACCATGCGAGATAATTCATTTCATCGAAGTGTGACTAGACTTGCCATACGAGCTAAACCCTTTGGGTGGCACCAAACGTGTTGTATGTAATTTCTTCTTCATATTTGAATTGTGAAAAGCATCAGTAGTTCTCTGAAGCGTATATTGGGAAGCATGAATATGCTCATTCGAAGATCATGAATTCATAACATATTTGGTGCAGTGAATTTTCTCCATAATTGCCGGGAATATTTGATCATCTCTCTAGGTTTTCCTAGGTACAAAGGGATTTGGTTTCTCCACTCAAGAATCAAAAAGATGATCAAACAATCAAAGAGACTCTGCCCCGATGCTTTATCTAGAGGTTCCTTCGCCCTGTTCATATTTGCAAATGCCAGTTCTTCCTGGAAACACGATGACGTATATGAATTTCTCGTCATCCTCAGATGTTCAGCCTGTTGGAGCTTTGGAAACCAACACGTGGAGACAAGAAACTCTGTCAAGTCTTGTAGGATCAAGGACTGTTTATCATGATTTTAGCTTGATTCATCCAATGGGTGGAGTTTCTAGCATTCTTCAAGGCGCTACAAATTTGGAAGGACAAGGATTATCGCTGAGTCTCAGCAAATATGAACCATCACGAATGAACATGTCATCTATCCAGTATCTGAGCTCTAATCCTAATTTCTCCCCATTATTGGGTCAGATTCCATCTATATCGGGTGAAACCAGGGGCCAGAATGGTTCTTTTGAAGAAAATGGCAATTCTCAGATTAAACAAACAAGATATAACAGCTACATGCTTTCTGATGTTCCAGGAAGCAATTCAGATGCAATGAAGGGCGATATCCCTGCATATGGAGTGTCGAGTATTGCAAGTGTCATTCCTAATTCCAAGTACTTGAAAGCAGCTCAACAATTGCTGGATGAAGTTGTTAATGTTAGACAAGCTATTATGGAGCAACATAAAAGAAATAAGTTTATTGAAACTGCCAAAGAAACTGATGGAGCATTGGGAAATGAAACCTCAGACCCTTCTGCAGCTGGGACATCTTCAATACCAAAGGAGTCGAGCAGCATCTCCCCTGGTGAACTTTCAGCAGCCAAGAAGCAGGACGTGAAAGATAAGATCACAAAGCTTATATCAATGTTGGACGAGGTACCACGTATCTGTTATCTTATGTCTCAACTTGCTAAATTCTATGAATTAACTCCTTTCGTCAAGGAAAAAGATAAATACTCATTCTGACTTGATAATCTGACTTTTAGTTCCTTTTTTCTCTGTACCTATGAATTTCATAATGATGTTAATCTGAAACAGTTAATTTTCAGCAGATGTGTGCTATATACCCCAGTACTTAGTCTAAAATCTGTCGAATTGATTTGACTAAGAAGGGCATAGCAAAGAAATCCATTTCTATCCTTCTAAAATGCCAACAAATTAACGAGGATTACATTTGTCCCCAATTTGAAATGAGACGATTGCTGAAACTATAGAGTGATCTGGCAAGGAGAAATGTTTCAATTAACTTAACGTGGCAATGCAGATTTTAGGAATTCTATGTCTACTATTTTCCCTGTCATTAATTGTGTGACCACACAATAGTTAAACATGCCTCTGGTTTGTCGCCAAGATAATAATCATGTATAAATCTGTTCTTGGAGTGGCATTTCATAATTTTGTATCAGTACCCTGCACCAAGATGGTTGGATGGAATAAAATAGTTTATCAATATCTAAATTGGTGTACATTTCCACACACTCACACACACAAAATTTGCTGGCCATATTCAAATTTGAAGCTGGAAAAGCAAACTAATCATCTTAAAGATCTTAATTATTACAGGTTGATCGAAGGTATAGATAGTATTATCATCAGAAGCAAATAGTGGTGTCTTCCTTTGATGTGGTAGCAGGATTTGGTGCAGCCAAACCATACACGGCACTCGCCATCAAGACAATATCCCGTCACTTTAGTTTCCTGCATGACGCAATAAATGGTCAAATTTGCAGAAAGCTCTGTTTAAATTTTGCGCGCTTGGCTTTTCGAGCACTTCATCCGTCTGCTAAACTTTATTTTGTTTTCTAAACAGTTTTCTTTTTTCTCTCTTTATCGTTACTATTGAGTTTGTTTATTTACATTTAATTGATTATTTTTTCTTTCTCCAGGTACCCTAAAGATTATGACAAGACCATGCTAGAAAGGCAGAGTAGCTTGACAAGAAGTCAGGCGAAACGATCTCCTTCTCATACAATATTTTCTCTTGTTAAAAGACTAATCGTCATTTGTCTTTATAGTGAATAATTGATGCTTCTGTAGTTTTGTTGATTGATCTATGCCCTGGATCAGGTCTTAAACTGGTTCATTAATGCAAGAGTTCGGCTTTGGAAGCCATGGTCGAAGAAATGTACAATAAAGAGGTCGGTGATGTCGAGATAGACTTTAATTCTTTGTCTGAAGCTGCACAAAAGGCTTCAAAAACTGATGCAAAAGCATCACAAGATTTGTACCATGCGACAACTTCCAAAGAAACCGACCAGTGTAGAACTGGGCAACCCTTTGTGCCAAATTCTGATCATGTCCATGGTGTAGAATGGTGGGATCAGATACCAATAATCCTACATTCCAGAATCTGATGCGCGCAGAACCTGAAAATGGTTATGGGATAGGACAATGTAGGGTCAACCAAAGGTCTCCTTCCATGGATGACCAGAGCCTTTTCCCAGATACGATTATAGAGTCAAATGATGTCGAAGAAAGATTTATGGCAGCCGCATACCAGTTTTCCAAGCTAGAAAGATTTGGAAGTGAAACGGAGTATCACTCACGTTAGGATTGCAGGGCGGTAGCCTACCCGTAGCTGATGAAACTAGTCCTAATTTTGTCACCATGAGAGGCAATGATGTGTATGTATACTGTAACATTTGACTACGGAGTCTGGAAATCAGCAGCGTGAATTTGTCCCATCGCGTATTTTACATGATTTTGTAGCAGGAGAAAAGGCTGCTAGTTTCGTTGGACAGAAGAAGCATTTTGCCCCCTTTTGAACCATTCATCAAAGATAAAGAAGCTGTGGTTTCTTTGATACTATGAAATTTATGAAATATTGTTGTAATATATCAACAGGTTGACTGGGAAGGCAGCATGGTGTACATAAACATAGGTTCGCAATATATTGAAGGGAGTCATGCCACACCATAATGGGTATAATTGGAGAAGAAGTTTCAAATTTGCATTCATCTAAATGTGTCATGCCACTCGAGCTTGAGCAGCCGGGCCCTTGAAAAGCATGAACCAACCCATCACGGCCAAGCCATGGGCCGGCCTAGCCTGGCTCTACAGCTGAGCCATGTCCTCCTCAAATAACACTTACAGAAAAGGGGGCAATGTTGGGTGTTATGCAAGTGTATGGTATCATATACAAATAATAAAGTAGTGATTCTTCTGCCTCTTACTTTCTTGGAAATTTAACACCCATTCCGAAATTTCCTTGAGAAAAACTTTAATCGGAAGTTTTAAGTATTCAGAAGAGTCTTTGAAAGTTCTGTATTCTGACTTGACTCAATTCGACAAAGCTTTATCAACTTATACAAGGTCGGTTATTGTATTTGAACTGATTGCCCTTAATTTTCATGACAGATAAATGGACGCAATGGTTTTATTGTGATTGCTTTTCTCCAAACAAACCTTATAAACTCACTATGGACTGAGGCTTGGACTGGACAGTACGTTAAATCTTTATCTATTGTGCTGTCCAATAGAAACTAATACTACGTACCAAATATGCACATGATGTCTCTTATATCTTGCTCCCAGCAATAAAATGTTACTAAACTTCTTTCTGAAGTTTCGAAGATTTTGGGAGTCCAATTCACGATCGTCCAGTTGAAGATTTGGCCTTCGCAGTTGCCCTGTTCATTCAGAAAGGAGGCTCTTTTGTAACTACTTCACGGTTGACAATTGACACCATTCCTCCAAAAAAATTTCCCAATTTACTACAGTTGTTAACTTTCATGCTTGAGTTGCCGTTGGATTTTCAGTCAGTCCCTGACCTTTACTTACATTGTATTTTTCACCATTTAGCTTCATTGGCAAGAATGCAGCTTCATGAAAATACATGATTTATAGAAAATCATCTCACGAAGGTCTTTAATGCCTAGTTTTGTATTAGACCGTGTACCTAAATTTCTGCTACAAAATTCACATGTAAATTAAATATTTTCTTTTATTTTGTTCTTGAAGAATGATGGCCATAGCTTTGGAAGATACTGGACTGCCTACGCAAAAGGTTAATGCCATTACGAAACCGACTCAAAGATGATATAGAAATTTCTTAGTGCAAATAGATCCCCAACCTTCACAATTAAGAGGACCCACGATTTTACAAAAGTTAAAGGTTGGTGGTGGTGCTGCCAATGTTTGAAGATTGGTGATCTTCCCATACTTCTTAGAAAGGTTTAAGGACCCCGCTGCAATTTTTCCTATAATTAAGCTTTTAAAATCTGTAACACATGAGAACCAAAAAGTTTTCCGTTGAACCCGGCTCTCTCGGGTATCCTAACCAACGAGACTACAACGGATTGTTGGTACATGTTATCAATTTAAATTATATTGATCACATAAAATCTGACATAATTTAGAAGAAAACAAAATGGCTACATGACTTTTTACATGTCATTCAATGCAAAAATCATACAATGGATTTATTTCATTTGGATTCGCCTTTTTTCCATGAAATCCCATCCAAAGAAAAAAGGGATATAAAGAGCCACCAGAGCCAGAGGTCTGCACAAATGTGTTCTATTCCTATACCCTTGGGTTCAGTATACAGTTAAACAAATTACAAAGAGTCGAAAATCCTGTCCTTCATAGGATTGTTCAACTTGTCTTTGCTCTTTTCCATACAATGACAGTTCCACCAAAATCTGAAGAAGCCAACAAATTCTCTCCATGGTTCCAAGCAATGCCTATAACCGGGTAACCATGACCCTGCAGTAATAACCAATCGTTGAAGAACATGAAGCCAGGCGAACAAATCTTTGGAAAAATTGAGATTTACCTGTAGTTTGTTTACACAGGTGTGCTTTGGTCGAGTTAAATCGTAGAAATAGACATTAGCATCTTCACTCCCGGCAACTTCATTGATGCACAGAGCAGTGTGTCAGCAATGAGAATGAGATTTTCTTGTTGCATATATTATGAATAAACTTGTAAAAGCATTAAGATTGTAGTAGAAAGAATGCCTTTTACTGATTATCTTTTAAATAGGTATAAACATAGAGAGGATTATCTTATAAATTGCATGCATACCTATAAATTCTCCCTTCTCAAGAGAAAGTAGAGGACAGAAAGAGGCACGAATGCTATGCAGTCGTGGAGCCAATTTAAGTGTACAACGAACAGTCAAATAACCTTGTATCTCCAAAGAGACGCTATACCACACCAAAATGCCACATATAGTATTAGAAAACTGAAGTTATATCTGAAAGTAAAAGGGCAAATGTTACAGAACAACCTGAAGAAAGACAAACTTCCATCTCGAGAAAAAGTTAGCAACACAGGACCTCGGGCGAGCAAAGAAAAGGTTCTGTACTGCACAGTAGTGACTGGAGAATTTTGCTTGCTGCTACTTTTATTACGATGAGACCTAGATAAGGCACCTGTACGTGAGTCCATACTAACTGTGTATACATATCCCTGCAATCATTCGTAAAGAAAATCTCTTATTCTTGAAAAAAAAATAAAA
>CAIGRS010305082.1:0-11546 GCA_903798395.1 Fraxinus floribunda
CACATTAAGTCTTCAAGTTCGTGGACACTTTATATATTTTGGGAGCTATTCAATTATTATAGAAGCAAATAAATTATTCAAGTTCATATACTTATTTGATTTCGTTTTCAATATTATTCATTTAATCTATAATATAATACTATTTGTCTAAATGTATATTAATTATTATTTTTCTATATCTATTAATTCAAGTTAATTAAATTCCATGTTGGTTCACGTATACTCCATTTGTTTAAATGTATATAAATTATTCTTTTTCTATACTGATTGATTCAATTTAATTAAACTCCATGTTCATGAATGTATTTGATTATTCTCGTACAATTCAAGTATTCATTCATATGCATGTATAATAATTAACATTCAATTAAATACGTATTGAAAAACAAAAAATAAGGTATTATTGAAATAATTGAATTGTAATAGGGATAAAATCGTCCAAAAAATAATTCTCACTTGATGTAATACTTAATATATTATAGATAGATATAGATAAATAGTAGACACTCATGCACTTTCCAACCAATACGGTACCCAACTTCACCAAAAAAATATCATCTTTTTTTTTTTATTTTTCCCTAAACAATTACGAGCCCAGGAAACCGGTTACGGGTTTCACCTCTGATTGTCCGGTTTAACCAAAGTCAATCTGTTTTCAGCTGGGACCCGGTTTCAGTTAGAACCGGACGTTCCGGTCCGTTTTCGATAACATAGTTTAAAAGGAATAAAAGAAAATCGATTGCCCCATCTGTATTTGACCAACTCTGGAACTAACTTTAACGGCATCAGAAGCATCGTAAGGTACCCGCATCTATTTCTCAATTTTATGTTTTTTTTTTTTTGGAATTTAATGCATAATGAAAAGCAATTTTTTTGGGATTAAATTATGGAATTCCAAGATGTTGCATCGATTATTCCGCTCAATTTCCTATCTGAGGCTGTATGTTTTGTTGAAATTTATCACGTCCATAGCTGATTTCAATGTGACGTTTTCAGTATTGATTAATTAGTGTGACTGGGTAAACTTACTCGAATCTTGAGTCTTGAGTCATATATTGAAGACTGTAGTTTGTCATATAGTTGCGTGCACCATTCTTGAAGTGATGATGTAATATGCCTTCAATATGAGCTGAAATAGATTGTGGAACTCAAGATTACCTACCGTCACTTGGTTATATTAATTTTTTTCATTCAATTTTTAGTGGTCTTAAGAATTTGATTTTAACAGAAATTATTTTTCACATAAACTCCTGAACCTAATGTGTGACACCTCGTCTTGCTAGGTGTTTGGATTCTTTCTTGTTAGTCCTAGATTAGTTTTAATTCATGTTCTATCAGATATTTTGTTGGAGGGACCTTTCTTCACCTAAACTAAATTAAACTGGAGGGAAAATCAGACCGGCCAGAATGGTGGACCATGCGAAGGAAACCACTCTTCAATTTGCACCCTTTCAGAGTGCCGTGGATGAGGGTTTTTGGCATAGGTTGTCTTCATTGAAGCTCAACAAGCTAGGACTTGATGAGTCTCCAATTCCTATAACTGGTAAACTGTCTGTTACATTTGACTTACATTTACGTGCCTGGAAGTCTTCCTGTCTTTTTGCTGTTTATAGCCTGTCATTAGAAGGTTTCAATTTGTTGGAGGGAATTTTGCATCTTGTGATATTTTAGGATTATTTTCTGTCTTGATAACCAGGTAAAGATCAAACTGAATATAAAACAAATCATGCTTGGCCCTAGAGTATGCTTGCACACATTGCAAGTGTAGGGGTTGCTAAAGCTAGAGAGAAAGGGTTCATGCTGATCTGTGGATCTACCTGTTGGGAATGTTTTCTCTGAGGGAAACAGGGTAGTGTAAACTAGAAAGTGATGGCAAAATGTGTATTTTCCATTTATGAAACGTGTTATTGTCAATACTTGCATCATGAATAAATGTATTAACCAGAGTTATGAAGTTTGTGAATTATAAAATATAGATGGAAGCTCTTAGGTACAAGGTGTTTGCATAAATTTTAACAGTGCTTAATGCTTTGCCAAGGCTTGAAAGCCTTAAATTCTAGTGGACGTCCTTTCTTATTTGTCAATCCTGGAGAAAATGTAACTTCGTTTGAAAATTTATAAGAAACATTATTGTATGTAATTTTGACAGAACCAATAATGGATGATGTGAAAAAAAGGATGGCATTGACTATTGGGCAATGAAAATATTTTTGTGGGTGTGTGGAACACTGAGGTTCTTAGAAGGGTTTTCATATGGTTAGATGGCTGTTTTTAGCATTAAAGGAAAAAATAGTTTTGGAAGGCGAGAGGCAGAGATTAGGTCAGGGCCATAAAGTCTTGTATGAGATCCTAACATAGTCATGTCATACTCAATTATCTCTTAATCTAGGTTTCTTTGGCTCTTTAATCATTGTTGTAGTTCACAATATGCATTCCATACCTTGTTATCTATATATAGGTACTGAATAGTATGATACACTACCGTAATTTTTACACTTTTCGTGTGGATAGTTTTGGCTGGGCTATATTGACTACAGTGCAAAACAGAGTGAAATAATGGGTGCACAAGTGGTCTACCAACCATGAACTGGTCTTAAACCTTTGCTATAGTTATATTTCTTGTATTTCTTTGTTTCCTATCTCTGATTTCACTCCTGATGAATAAAAAGCACAATATCCTGTCATGATGTGAGCATATAGTATTTCTTCTTCTGATTTCATGTCAGGTTATTTTGCACCATGCTCACATCATCAAGTGTCAAATCATTTAACTCTTCTTGCCGAATCTTTACCTACTGAATCAAGTGAACAATCATCGGTGCCAGAACCAAGCCGTGGGAATAGGAATAGGTGTTCTGTCCCTGGCATTCTCTACAATACAAATACATATGAAGGCTTCCAAGCTCTTGACAAGCAGAGCTTACTTGAGGCAGAAGCGGAGAAGGTAGCTTCGTTGTCCATTTCAATATGCAATTTATGTCTTACATTATTCTTAGTAATGAACTTTCAATTGTTTGGGATACTTTCCATGCCATACTTGAAACTTCTAGTGTAACCAGATAAAAGGCGGATTACTCAGGTGGTGAATATGCATCTCATATCACCTTATTTCTCTTTAAATGTCAGATCTGGGAGGACATTCATTCGGGAAAAGCTGAGGAGGATAGCAAAATTCTTTTAAGATTCCTTGTTATTTCATTTGCAGACTTAAAGAAATGGAGCTTTTGTTACTGGTTTGCTTTCCCTGCTCTAATGCTTGATCCTCCTGCAACCTTGGTTACTTTGAAGCCAGCTTCCCACTTGTTTAGCTTAGAAGAGGTGATACCAATATTAATAATATTGAGAATATTTTTAGCAACTCATTCATAAATTGTTTTTAATTTAAAAGATACTGTTGTGGCTTATAGGCTGAGTCCCTAGCGGCTGCTTGTAATGCGTGGCGTAACTTGTCGTCAACAACAGGTAAAAGATTTCGTGAGCATTTGTTGATCCATTGTCAATGTTTTTCTTTGTATTGGTGGTTTAAATCCTCTAGTCTCTTGCAGATATTCCATTCTTCCTGGTTTCTATTGATTCGAACTCAATTGCTACGGTTAGGCATCTGATTGACTTTGAAGACTGCCGAAGTAATGGTCATAAGGTCTGTCAATATAATACCACTTACATATTAGGGAACCTATATCTATATGATTATAGTATTATATATTAATTAAAATGACTGTCCTATTACTGACAAGAACAAATGGAACTCTATATTAGCTTCAAACATTTAATTAACATAAACGCATGTCTATATTCCATGCAGGTTCTGTTTGGGTTTTATGACCCTTGTCATCTTCCAAATAATCCCGGTTGGCCTCTTCGAAACTTTCTATTATATATTCATGTAAGATGGGGTCTTGAGAAAGTTCCATTTTTGTGCTACCGTGAGAACCGTGGTTTTGCGGATCTTGGACTGTCCTTGGTGGGTGAAGCATTGATATCAAATTCACAAGGTACTGTAGCGGTAATTGAGGAACAAATCTTTTTGTGTTTCACTTGTCTTATATAGGTAATTGCAATTATTATACAATCAGGGATTCCTGAAAAATGTGAACTTCTTTGTTTAGGTTGGAAAACCAATCATAAAATGCCAAATGCTGTGGGTTGGGAAAGTAACAGAGGAAGAAAGGTTCCAAGATTTATCAGCCTTGCTAACAGTATGGATCCAACTAGGTATCTTCTATAAATTATCACTTCACCTACAGAACAGTATTTTTGGTATTTTCCTTACTGCTTTGTGGCTCATTATTAACAGGTTGGCCATATCAGCTGCAGATTTGAACTTGAAGCTAATGAGATGGCGTGCCTTGCCTTCATTAAACCTCGATGTCTTGTCTTCGGCAAGATGCCTCCTCCTTGGAGCTGGCACGCTTGGATGCCAAGTTGCTCGAATGCTTATGGTTAGCATTTGAACATTCGAGACTCGGTTAAAATTATGTCCTTGTTGAGCTTGGTAATCAAAAGCTTATATTTTGCAGGCATGGGGTGTCAGGAAAATTACCCTGCTTGATAGTGGCAAGGTGGCTATGTCTAATCCACTACGGCAGTCCCTGTATACCTTGGACGACTGCTTGAATGGAGGTGAATACAAGGTGACTGCAGCAGTGGAGAGTCTTAAACGAATCTTTCCTGCAGTTGTAAGTAGTTTCTGCTTAAATATATTTATTGGTTATTTGTTCAACAACTGGATGTGAATTATTATCATTTTTTTTTTTTTGTCAGGAAGCAGAAGGTGTTGTGATGGCCATTCCAATGCCCGGGCACCCTGTACCTTGCCAGGAAGAAAATAGCGTTATTGAGGAATGCAGACGACTACTCAGTTTGATTGATTCTCATGATGCCATCTTTTTGCTAACTGATACACGTGAAAGTAGATGGCTCCCAAGTCTTCTTTGTGCCAGTGCTAACAAGGTTTATCTCTTTAGTTTAATCCTATTTTCAGTTTAAGAGTGAGAATTTTATCCCTCATGCTACTCCAATGCAATCTTTTTTGCATATTTCCTGTGCTTTTTGTTGTTTTCTTGGTTATACCTTGGTGTTATCTCGTTTGGGATTTCCAACTTCAGATAGGAAATCATGTTTTCTCAGTATACTCTTTTTGAAACAAACTTGTTTTCTTCATCACAGATCACTATTACAGCAGCTCTAGGGTTCGACAGCTTCCTAGTTATGCGTCATGGAGCTGGTCCTCTGAGCTCTAACCATGACATAAAAGCAGAAACTATGACTGATTTATCTGTTCAAATGGGAACTGTCTCCCTCGACGACAATGAGACTAGACAAAGATTGGGTTGTTACTTTTGTAATGACGTGGTTGCTCCAGTTGATGTAATAATTAAAGCACACTGATATAAGTTTTCACTTTTCACATTCTTTTTATTTCAACCTCATTGATTATTATGGCCTTTGTGCAGTCAACCACCAATCGGACCTTGGACCAGCAATGCACTGTTACTCGTCCAGGGCTTGCTCCTATTGCATCATCACTTGCAGTTGAACTTCTTGTAGGAATCCTGCATCATCCTTCTGGGTAAGTTCTACAAATCATAATGCTACATGAAAGTTGAGAACTTTAAAAATAGAGAATTAGTTTGTTACTGTCCTTTTAAAGCATTGCACTTGTTTAGGATATTCACCAAAGCTGAATTTGCAAACTCGACTGATTCTTCAAGCACTGAGCAGCCTCTTGGTATCTTGCCCCATCAGATTCGAGGCTCCCTCTCTCAATTTTCTCAGATGACACTTGTGGGTCATGCCTCAACTAGTTGCACAGCATGTAGCTCCACTGTAAGTATCAGCTCCTTAACACGCACTTAAAGCAGTAGTATATTTTGCCAATCTTGTTTTCTGGTCATTTTCTTGGTTATGACTCAACTCTAATTGATCATTTTTCTTTCTTTTTGCACCAATTGTGTAATATGGATTCTGAAACATGTTTTTGAAGCATTTTTTGACATTTATTCTGCCCTGAAATTGCCACGTTGATGTCTCGTCTTTCATTTGTGAAATTTAATGTTGTTCAGGTGGTATCGGAGTATCAGAAGAGGGGGATGGAGTTCATACTTGAAGCCATTAACCATCCTACATATCTGGAGGACGTAACTGGATTAACAGAGCTGATGAAGTCAGCTGGCAATTTTGAAGTAGACTGGGATAATGAGGATGATGATGAGTGTGTTGAAATCTAATTGCCTTACCTTGTAGATATACACATACTGGACTGGGATATTACTAATTAACCAATATATTATTTAAGGGTGTTTCATGGGCAAGCCGCATTGATCAATGGCAAGTGTCCATTGTTTGACAAAATAAGTCACATGTTTGGTCCGGATAAAATCTGATTTTAATTCAAATCAAAATCAAACAATCAATATTAATCATTGATCAATGGCAAGTGTCCATTGTTTGACAAAATAAGTCACATGTTTGGTCCGGATAAAATCTGATTTTAATTCAAATCAAAATCAAACAATCAATATTAACCATATTTTTTTTGTGTCCCACAACTTTTCAACCACATGTTTCAAAATATTTTATTACAATCTATTAAAAATTTAATTTTAATCTCCATTAAACACTTTAAATTTAGAACACCATTAAAATTAAAATTTAAAATATGTCTATGTTTGACATACATTCTTTTAAAATATATTATTTAATAACTCTTTTTCAATTACACATTCTCCAATAAAATAATATTTTTCATCACATCAATAAATTTTCCTTATTTTTAAAACACATATTTCACATCATATCACTATTTAAAATATATTATTTTCTCAATAATATCCATCAAGCACACCCATAAAATGATTATTTTTTTTGAGGCATTGGGAAAAGATAATATCATTTAGGGGTAACTCAAAATTTTTATCTTTATAACTTCAAGTGCGCGTATAAATTTATTAATTTTTGAAATCAAAAATTAAAAATATTGTATATTGTACCGAGAAGATAATAGTAAGGATGTTATATGATCGAAGCACGATCCTTTGGACTCTAGTAGGGTGTTTGGTAGATGTTAAAATTAGATTTCTAGTAAATTATGATAACAGTTTTTGAAATGTGTGATTAAAAGTTGTGGGACCTATAAAAGATGGGATTAATATTGATTGTTTGACTTTAACTTGGATTAAAATCTGATTTTAATCCGGACCAAACAAGGGCTAAGTCTTACACGGCTCTTGGAGGGGCTTAGGTAGGCCCTACCACTGTAGCGGGCCGTGCCAGGTTTGGCGCTATGGCCGCGGCATCTTTTATACATTTGTCAAAACAAAATTTAGAAAATGTTATATATACAAAACGATAATTATATTACATTTTTAACTTAAAGAAAAAGGGACCCACTGTGTATCCAAGGGGAGGCCCTGTCCAGCGTGGAGTCATTGGTAGAACGTAGAAAGTAAAAAATCTGTGGAATTGGGCAGAGATGAAGGCTCTTTCTAATTCTAGAGGCTTTGTAATTTCCCCAATTCTACCTTCTTCAACGAGTTTCGGTTCGCTCAATCTTGTCAATTTTCCACGTTCCCATTACAAACTGAGAAATTCAAATAAGCCCTCCTTTTTCTGCCCTCCAATTCGTCTTCCTGTTACAGTTACGACGGCGGTAATGGCCAGTGATCAAAGTACGGCGAAAACCGTTGAGTCCGTGCCAAATTCTTCGATGAAGCTCCTATTTGTCGAAATGGGTGTTGGCTATGATCAACATGGGTAAATCAATTCCCTCATCTCTCACCACTCACGCACTCGCACACACGAAGACACATTTTTATGTACGGTGTTCAATGTGAAACTTTTGATGGACAAACAGGCAGGATATTACGTCAGCTGCAATGCGGGCCTGTAGGGATGCTATCTCTTCTAATTCAATCCCTGCTTTCAGGAGAGGTATTTCTTCTTGTTCCTATTTGTTGTTTTAGTGATATTTTTTGGGCTATCCGTATATTCATGTGAGTTTGTGTAACCTGTATATAAGATTAGTAGTGATGTAATAGATACAAGACCTAAATTATTGTTTTTCCTTGGTACCTTGTTGGTACATAAGTATTGTCGCTCATGATGATGATCATTGTATATGTGGAGTTGTTTTCTGAAGTCTATCAACTATAAGTTACAATTGTTTGATTAGTGTGTATTGAATTCACGTCAAAGAACTTACTTGATTTATTGAAATGTTGTATTTTGTAATTTTCTGGGTGCTGGAATCGAGATGGTAGAAGTTTCTTTCTTCCATTTTTTCTATTTTCAGGAAGAAATGTTTTTTTTGGAAATCTGATCCGCTCCTATTTCCTCACTTAAATTGCTACAATGTTCAACTTGAGATTTCGATCCTGTGAATGGGATTTTTGGAAGCATGCTTGCAATGTATCCAACGTCTGTCATTTTGCAGAAAGTTCAAAATTTATAGTGCTTGTTTCACGTTACATTTTCTCCATAAAATAGGAATTATTATGTGGATAATTTATCTGTTTTTACTTTTTTCAATGGAACAATGGTAATTTCTTAGTTATCCTGGCTCTTGATCAAGATTCAGTTTTTACGTTCAAGAACACTGGGAGGATGTAAACTAGATCAATTTTGTATATGTAAGTGCAAGATCATATATCCATCGTCCCTATTTAGGTATGTGCCGCTACATTATGACCTGGTTTGGTGTAGGCTGTTACATGTTGCTTGTGGCTGGATTTGTTGCCTTTATTATTTTCATACGATGTTATCTCCTTTTATAAGTTAAATTATTGCCTCTAAGTGGGGAAATATTTTACTTTTTGTTTTGGGAGTACAGGGTCTATACCTGGTGTTTCCTTTGATGAGATGAAACTGCAGATTAAGCTGGGAGTTCCTCGACCTCTACAGCATCTTTTGGATATTGAGAAGGTCAAATCAGTTTTCCCTTAGTAAGTATCTTACACTTTTGAGTTATAATATTCTCTTCATAGCTGTTCATCATGGGTAATTGAGTATCTCTGACCATTTTTACTTAACACAGTGGAGCAATATCAAATGTTGAGGTTGTGGATGGTGGTCTAATATGCTCAAGTGGTGTGCATGTGGAAGAAATGGGAGATAAGAATGATGACTGTTACATTGTAAATGCAGCTGTTTATGTTGGTTATTAAATTTCCATGTCAATCAGAAACGAAAAGTTAGTTTCCTCTTCCATTCCCTTTGTACTTCAATCCTGCCAAATTTCCATGCACTGTTATGCTTCAAAAGATAATTTTGTTTGCGGCTCCAAGTGCTTTCTGTTTTAATGGTTGGACTTTTGGTTTTTACATGTCAATTTTCAATCAGGAACTATTGTTTTGCAAATTGTCTACGGAGTAAATCGAGTCTTTCGTTTATTAGCAGGTTTGTAAAACTGATTACTTTTTCATGCTCGTATGTGACCTTTTTCTTTGGGGTGGTGGTTCGGTGGGGGTTGGGGAACCCCTACCTGTTTCTTGAATAATTATGAAGACAGAACAGGTTGATTTTGCACGCATGATATCATTCATTTCAGCACTAATGTCTGAGCATCAATGAAAATAATGTCTCTTTTGGTAGATCTTACTGCAATTCCTGCAACATGTTCTCTGTAATTATGTATTAGCTCCATGGTGAGTTCATTTGATCAATATTAACGCTCATAAAATAATGTAAACTACTATTACTTGATCCCTTCATATTTTCTTCTGAATTTTTTCAGACCCAAGCTAATTAGGATTCAATTCAACATAAAATTATCATTGCAAGGCTGATATTTTCACTAACTAGTAATTCAGCTATGATGATAAATTATCAGAAACCTCTTGAATAGCTAGTTAATTCGAGAGAATATGAATTCTTAGTCTAGCTGTGTGTTTGATAGATATTATTGATGAAATTATGTATTTTAAATAGTGATATGATGGAAAATATGTGGTTAAAAAGGAAAGGTTATTGATGTGATGAAAAATATTATTTTATTGAAAATTGTTTGATTTAAAATGAGTTTTGAAAGAATGTATTTTGGAAGAATGTGTACCAAATAGAGGTTAGATATATCTCAAAGTGTTCTTGCTTGAAATCAGGCAGCTACTATAATTTAAAATAGTCATCCTCATAAGAGAAGTGCTGCAAGAAAAAGTTGGTTCCAAGTGTTGGGCAATCCAGGAAGGCACCAGTGGTTGCAACATATACTCGAATAGATTCCGTATTTCATAGGGTGAACATCTTTCCTCAGCTGTGAGAGAGTCGTGATATCAATCAGGTAAATTGGTTTCTTTTCTGTACTCAATACTCCGTTGACAATGGCTGCAACTAGTGGCGACCGTGCTGGATAGGCTGATCCTTTAAGCAGTTGTTGCACCCCAACACAGTTTGATTTCGAACCTCATACCTGGCCCCTGTTTCACATATTTAAGGTGATATGAGCAATGGAATTTCCCGGCTCTTAAGTTAAAAAAAAAAAAACTTTGATCCTCTACATTAGGCTGTCCATGATTATTCTGAATAAGTGTGTGTTTCAACTCATGGTCAAATTTTCTGAAGGATAAAAATGCGAAGATAAAATTATCCCTTTGTTAAAAGGTATCATAGAATGCTTACTGATAGTGAGTGGGAGAAATTCCCTGGAAAAAGACTTGTTTCATAGGGGTTGACATTCTACTCAACCCATGAGCCCAAGTATCAAACATTTGGAAAATGCCACAAACCTGTCCATATCTTTGGTTACATTGGAACCATCTTGAATGAAATCCCTTCAGAAATGCATAAAATGGCTATGGTGAGAAAGAATCATGCTTAATCATCTTCTTTAATTTTTATTATTGATCCTCGGTGCTAGGACTATTGTGTACGTTCTATGCTAAACCCGTGTAGTGTGAGAATTTCCAGGATAGAAAGAGGAGGTAAAATATTTCTTTCCTTTCCATCTCTTTAGGAAGTCAGCTCCATGAAACCTTGAAGGAAACATTATTCAAGAGTTATAAAACAGCCATTAATTGGAGATTATAAGCGTGTATGAGGATGATTTACCTTGATAAGTCACAAGCATCAGGTTTCCAAGAGCACTGAAGGTACTTTTTATCAGGATGGCCGTATGTTTGGCAATCGAAACTGGGATCAATAAAGGGACAGCTTGAAGATTCGTAGAGGAAATGAAGAATTGGACACCCAGTGGCCACGAAACAAATTGCATCCTCTTGCTAGTTGTCTGCTCACATTGCAAAGTAACTCGGCCGTTGCATAGGAAAAGAGAACTGCATTACAAGGCTTTGTACTCGAAAATCGTTGTCTTAAGATTTTAAGATATACTTGGAATGGTAAAGAAAAAATTGACCCTAGCCTAGTGCATTTGTTTTTATACTAGGAACATGAATACATTGAATCCACTGATAGATTACATTAATTTGGTCTTTGTATTCCAAATATGCAGTTACTCTATACAATGAGATTGGTGAATATGAGGAATGAATAATTCTTTGAATTTGATATTTCGTAAACCTGAGTTATGTTTAAGGAAAAATCCACTTGTACAA
>CAIGRS010305094.1:0-10547 GCA_903798395.1 Fraxinus floribunda
AGTTCCATAAAATTATTATTTTACCGTCATCAATATCTATAAGTCAATACTAAGCCAAAAGCTTTTCAGGGGCTTGATTTTATTTATGTTGCTACGATTGTTAATCTGTTGCAACTCTTAATTTGTCGTATTTGAAGATGATATATATATCAGAAATCAGACATTATGTTCTCTAGGTAGGACCTTAATTACGATACTTCTTTCGTTCCATGAATATATGTTTTGCCTTTTTTTTTTCTTTGTTTTTTTTTTAAATATGTCTCAATTATATGTCACTTTACTTAAGAGTATATTTGATTTCTTAATTTTTTATAAGTTTTTATTTAATGCGTCTTGCTATCAATACATATGAAACACTTCTATTTAAACAATTTATTCAACGTAGATGTGTATTAAGAAAAAATATAAGTAACATTTATATTTCAAATTATATTAATTATGTTTTATTAATTTGTGTAAAAGTTGAAGCAAGTCTATTTTTTTTTTTTTGCGACGAATGGAGTATCGATCATTACATTCAATAGGTAGGTGTCAAATAAGAGTGACATAATATCTTGAGAGCCTTGCTAATTTCTATGTATGCAAGAATAATTAGGGCGTGTTCGGTAAAGATTGAAATCGGATTAAAATTGAAAAACTAATCGTTATTGTTAATTTTTATTAGACGGGTGAGATCCAATAAAATCAATACCAAACATGCCTTCAGTGTTTTAAAAAGCGCGTCTAAGTGGCACATAAGCGGGATACGTGATAAAAATGATTCGCCTTGAGACTATGCGAAAATAAAGCAGTCAACAACAATGTTGACCGCTAAATACTCTCACAGGCGCAGCTCCGCCTCATACCCATATTTTAAGGGGTCCAATTTTTACCTTTTTTGTTTTTAAATAAGACCCATAGAAATAAGGGAGTTCAAAAATGATAATTTTGTAGCGGACGATACAGAGGATGAATTAGATGAAGAAGAATATATTGAATTGAAGTTCGATAAATAATAGATAAACAAGATTTAAACTACAAGTTATTTACGTTATGTAATTTTGATTTTGAAATTTATCTTTATGTAGGAATTATTAAGTAAATACAATATTTTATAATTAGATGTTTGGTATGTATTATTTGAATTATTGCATTTTTTTACAATGATTAAAAATTTAAAATTAAAAAATGCTTTTTTACGCCTAACTTTCGCCTAGGCTCGTAAAGCTTGGAACTTGGCCTCCACGCCTAGCCACGCTTTGCGCTAATAATTAAAAATTTAAAATAAAAATGCTTTTTTTACATCTAAACTTCGCTTAGGCTCGTAAAGCTTGAAGTTTGGCCTCTACACCTAGCCACACTCTACTATTTTTAGAACATCGAGAATAACTAATTTTGACATAATTTCAGGCTTTCATAGAGAAAATTGATGGGGGTTATATTGTTATCACAACTTTTATTTGATACATTATATTTTAATTGCAGTTAAATTTCTAAATTTTTGCTCATTATATTTTCTTTGGTCGAATTCTTATTTTTAATCTTCCATTAATTGGTACAAATCATCCTTAATGATGATTTATATCAAAATATTTTATTTTCATACTTTGAAATGAGAGATTTTTTTGCACTCTTTTTTTTTTTTTTAAAAAAAAAAATATGTAGAAAAATAAGTTATTTTATATCATTTCATGGACTTTTGAGCATAAAATTATTATTAAATACAAAATATGTTAACTAATGGAAAAGTTTAGAATAAGAATATTATGAAAAAATGTTGGACATGAATACTATAATGAGCAAAGTTAAGAACTTTAAGTGCAATTAAAATGTTGCAAGAAATAAATATTGTGGTGTAAATATAATTACCCAAAATTGATATCAATTTCCATCAATATAATCCGTTTATGGAATAGATTTGAAAAATGTTTATAAACTATCCACATTAAATGGACAAAGGGTAACATCAAATTTTATCAGCACATTTTGTGAAATTTACAAGTACTAATCACTTTTCCATCATCTATTTTTATCTATTTACATACAGTGTTGTTTAGAAAACACTTTCATAACAATCTCTAATCACATTTAATTTTATGAATAATAATTTTAACCATACATTCCGTATAATACGGTTGAAAATAAATTTGAGAAAAAAAATAAATTTTAGAAAAATGGAGTTCAAGGCCTAATTAATTTGTAGTCATCCAAATTATTATTGTTGTTTGACTCAATAAAATATGACAATTAGGATCTTGCGTGCATATTTGTGCTTGTTTGGGAAAATTTGAAATTTTACAAAACTTGTAGGGACTAAAATGCAATCACCGACTTCATTTTCAACAGCCACCAGAATCTCCCATTTTTCCGCCCAAATCTTTACTCCATTGATCAATAATCTTAAACCCTAGATTGTGATATAATATTACTCACACTGAGTGATAGAAAAACAAAAAATTCACCTTTAATTACTTATTTGGGTGCAAGTAAGATACCGTCAAATCCTTGTGTATTATTAATATATCTGTCACTAACTCAATTCTTTAATCTCTTAAAATAATCGAATATTGATCTTGACGCAATCACAAATTCTCAAGTATAAAAGGGTTTCGTGATCTAGCGGCAATCCAGTTATCAATCTTGGGCCCCTTCCTCAAGACGCTGTTGAAATTTGGACCTTTTATTTCAAATCAAATGGTAATATTCACTTCCCTTGGCTGCATTTTGCTATTTTTCCCGAAAAAGAATTGGTTTGATTGCGTCTTAAAGTATAGTTTTCATGATTTATAGCATTGAATATAGCTTAATTATAATACGGATTCAATCGAGTTATTTTCTTTTAGCTGCAGTTTACATTTGTTTTATCGGGATTCTCGTTATGATCGCCTTTGAAAGAAAAGAATGAAATCAAAAATAAAATGGGCGGCACTCGGAGGACTGGTGTTATCATTTATGTCCTTATTGGTGCATTTGTTTCTTGCCAAGTCGAGTGTCAATCTGGTACAGTACAGTACAATCACGGCCTTCACCGAGGATTTTAATTACCCGACCACACCCAGTAGAAAGGTAAAGAGTTCTCTATGAACGTTGCAAATTGATTTTGAATTACAATTTTATATACTTATATTCAGATGTAGTAGATAACTCATTTTGTGAATTTGATATAGCTTATTAATGTGGACAATGTGTGTATATTTTGTTGAAGGGTGCTGAATATAGGAAGTTGTGGGGAAAGGTGAAGTCTTTGGAGCCCTTGCAGCCCTTTGCAATACCAAGAAGCACATACCCTGGTAATTTTATACGAGTCCCGACTCAATTCTGTTGGGATTTAGTGCTTACCTGCATCAGTATATTTATTAGCTCAAAATTGTTAGTTCACAGCTAATTGCACATTTCAGATTTCTAGATTTTGTTTACGTGGACATTATGCATTCTTTGTATATGTGCATTTCACATATTAAATATGCGCTTGCACAAAAATTGACTGTGCAACACAAGTCTTTTTGCATATAAGGGTGGCTTTTATGATTTTCTTGGCTAGTGCAAATTATATGATTGGGACGGTGTTTAGAGCTCTCCAAATTATTCTTGCATTTTGTTACTTACTTTCCCCTCAATTTTAGATTATCCAATTACCAGTATAATTTGGTACTGATAATAATATTGTTAGTGTAACTGGGGATTTCCAAATGAAGAGTAGTTGTTAGGTTGCAGTGCTCTTGAGACTGTGATCTCGATGAAATGGATATTGATCTATATTTCGAAATTAATTTAATTTTTACGAATTGAAAGAGTTCAGGCTGATTTGATCTTCCTTGGCAGAAGTATCTGGGTAAATATTGAAGATATCATCAGCTGTGTACAGATCTTTATATATGTTATTTGTAAGAGAAACAAAACGAGATTGATGAGCAGAGAAATAAATACTAGGGACTATTTTGAATTCTTTAACTATCACTTCTTTAACACGAATCAGCATTAATAACGGGGACCAAGAGTTGTTAAAGTTTTTTTTTTTTTTTAAAGAATATTTGATGCACATCTCATTGTTTTTGCAAATTCCCCAATTTAATAGTATCAAGACCATATTTTGGTGATTTCACACTTAGATCAGTATATGTAACTTCTGAGAATATGATGTGATAATAGTTTGATCGACCATTCAACACAAAGACCCCATAGAATAATGTACCTCACAATTGAAAGAATCAACTGAATTGTTGTTTATATGTAACAGATTTAAAACTGGAAAACTGCTGAATACCTTTTCAGATTATTTTTTAAATGTTTACCCTTTGTAGCATCGTGAAACATGAAAAAGCCAAATAAAACTCAAGTGTTGCATCAGTGAGCTTATTTTATTTGAATATCGTCAAGGACTAGTTCCAACTTAGAATCTGAGTGTAAATTACTTCCGGCTCACTTACTTTTAATGGATGCTAGATTCTTATTTCTTTCATTTCCCAAGTGACAGTTTTTATTCTTAATGTGTCCTTGTATTTATCTTTCTGTGCTGCTACTTTTATCAGTCTTTTACGTAAAAAAGATGCATTATACCACTGCGGAGATCTTGCTTGAGCGCATGATGTATTCTATTCCTCACTCTTGAAACTTGGAATTCTTGAATTTTCTATTTGTAGATGCATTAATTTATCCAATATAAAAACAGGAAATGCTTGTCTTTATACAAAATTGCTGAATTTTTTGTCTGATTGGGCACTAATAATGTCGATGACAAAGAGTTGTTTTTTTTGTTTCAATGATTCTTCCCCTATGATAATGACTGACTTCTCATTTCAGCTCCAAATGAGTTGAACAACGAATGCTTATGTTTATACAAAATAGCTGATTTTTTTGTCTGATTGGGCACTTATAATGTCAATGACAAGGAGTTGTTTTTTTGTTTCAAATATTCTTCCCCTTTGATATTGACTGACTTCCTCATTTCAGCTCCAAGTGAGTTGAAAAATGGTTTCATTTATGCTAAGGTTTCTGGTGGCTTTGACAAGATTAGAACATCGGTATACTCAGTTTTCTCTAAAAATTATTTCGGTTTTCTTCAATTTGAAACTCCTAACTGATTGATAATCTTTTAGATCTGCGATTTGGTCACTGTGTCAAGGCTCCTAAATGCTACCCTTGTTATACCTGAGATTCAAGAAAGTACACAATCGAAAGGCATCAGGTTTTGTTAAGTTTGAAAAAGATAACTGAGGAGGAAAATTTAAAGCATGTTGCACATTTCTGAATACTAAATTGCATTAAATACATTGCAGTTCCAAGTTCAAGAGTTTTTCATATCTTTATAATGAAGAACAATTTATAGCAGCTTTAACAAATGATGTGACCGTCGTACACGACCTACCATTTGGCTTTAAGGAGGCCAGGAAGCGTAAGCAGTTTCCAATTTTCAAACCAAAAAGTTCTGCTTCTCCCAGTTTTTACTTTCAGGAAGTTTTGCCAAAATTAAAGGAAGCAAAGGTCATTGGCTTACTACTTACTGATGGAGGATGCCTACAGGTACATATTGCATTTTATATATTTTTCTCTCTATTTCTTATTTTGGAAAACCATGATTGTCATCAATAGAAGAATAATCTTTGTAGTTTTAAGGAGTCTGAAGTTTTTGTTAGTATTTTTTAAAACAATATGTTCCTTTCTGATGGAGCCACGTTATAGACCAAATGCAAAAAAGTTCGGACCACTTTTGGCATTTGTCTCGATTGCAAGAAAAAGTGAAAGGGGATGCTGGGCTACTTAGCACAAGTAAAACCATTTTAAATTTATCTAAAATAGTTCGAAAAGATCTTGTTTTTTGATCTGTCTCTTGAAATGAATTTGCTTAAGATGTCTTTTGTGATTTTTAAGTATTTATTTTTATGAGCAATAATTTTGGGGAACTAATTATCAAAAAGAAACAATGCAATAGGGAAAGCAACAAGAGAAGAAAAGGATAAAAAAATGATCAAGAGTTAAAAAGCTGTCATAAAAGAATTTGGTAGCAGTGTGTTTTTCAACTCCAATGTTAACATGAATCAGCGTGAGTGGTGAACATTAATATATATCTCGGTTATGAACTTTTCTACTTATTCTATTTTTCCTGGTCATACCGTCCTCAAATCTTCTTTTAGTTGCAGCATGCATCTTTAAGACGTTTCAGATTTTAAAGTTAGACTAAGAAAGTGAATTATGAGCTTGTGTAATATATATTGTTTTCGGGGACCATAACTGAAACTGAAAATTGCATCCACAATCCCTAATCTATATGTTGATGGGCAGTTTTCTCTGCATTCACTTTTTCTTCCCAAAGAGATTTGATAATAAATTTTTTTCCCACTGTAACAGTAGCTTTTCTTACTGATCTTTTTCTTCCCAGTCCATCCTTCCACCGAGCTTGGCTGAGTATCAGAGGCTCAAATGTCGAGTTGCATTTCACGCACTTCGTTTCCGCCCAGAAATTATTGCGCTTGGGCATCAGATGGTAGAAAGGTGAGAAAATCTGAGCGCCATTTGTATTTAAATAGTTATTAATTGTGATAGCAATCATGTGCAATGAGCAATACAGTCATTAACAATATAAATACTTACGATGGAAATGTTTTCAATATTTTCCTCCAGTGAGTACGAGACACAACCATTGGAATAATATTTGTGATGTACCCTAGGCACATATCTGAAAAAATTCTCTTCCCTGTCATTTAAGAAAATCTGTATTTCTTTTTCCTAATTTGAACCCCAGATGACTAATAAGAAATGAAACTAAGAACATATGAAAAGAGCAAAATTGTCTAGCATCACTGCATAAGACAGAAGTTATGCTAGCCTATTTCATCAGAAGATATAGCTTTATGACGATTCTACTTTTCTGAACTCAAAAAGATTTCTGTCCCAAGGAACTTGTTATACTTTGTTTTCATTTTTCCTCTATTTTTTTGGCTGGACTTCTTGAGAATCCTTGGATGCAATAACAAACTATGATGTCAGAAGATTTTCTCTAAATGGCTGTAAAGTTCCCATATAAACACAAAACTACCTTTTGCTGATATGCATTTGCTCGTTTTAAGCAATTGCACTCAAATAAGATTACGTTCTTACAAGTTTTTCTCCGATCCACAGGTTGCGAGGTTCTGGTCAACCCTATCTTGCTTATCACCCTGGTCTGGAGAGGGATTCCCTAGCATATCATGGTTGTGCTGAACTCTTTCAGGTTGCCAGCGCATTCCAATCATTAATATCATCATCCATATTCTTAAATTCTGATTTCTGAAGTACAAATTACGAGGTTGAGGGCAAATAAGGCCATAGGCTCAGAAGTATTTAATTTTATTCATTCTTTTCTTGTTGGAATTGAAATGGCTTAATATAATCAAGTGTTTAATAAATATTACAGAGCCGCTTCTTGCGGTGATGTTCATCTCTCTTTCATGATATAATAAACTGAGCAAACTTTCTCAGAGTTGAACAAGTTAACCAGAACCTAGTAACTTACCATATCAGATTTAGCTTTAAAATTTCATATCGCCATTCTACTCTGATATATTATTTTTCTCTCATTATGTCCTCTCCTTACTTCTTAATTGATGCTGTAATAGCCTGAAATCTATCTTCATCTGTACTTGAGAGAGAACATATATAACATAAAAATTTATACGGCCCCTGAGCTGTCCATCCTCATGTTTGTGTAGGATGTCCACACAGAACTTATACAATATCGACGGGCACAGATGATCAAAAAAGGAATTATAAATGAAAAACTGCGTGTAGATTCACACGCTCGAAAAGGAAACGGATCATGCTCATTTATGCCAGAAGAGGTACAATCACTCACTTCTTTGATTATGCAATCCAGTTATTGTCTCTCTCTCTGCTACAAACTTTGAATGGACTACTTTTTTGTTATCGCTGAAAACTTTTATGTAAGTGGGTTCCAGCTGTAATATATTGTAGTGTACCATGTCTCTATCCCATCAATCAGTACTAGTTGAAGGAATTAAAATTTCCCTTTCTGTTTGATGAGAATGTGAGCCGAATAAAAGGATCCCACATTGGGATTGAAATTGTGCTCCCTGTCCCCCTTTCACAGAAAATGGAGAGATCAGTTGTTTTATCGCACTCCGTTAACAAAATGCAAAACCCTCTCGATGAGGATTCACCTTTGATTGCTTTTACTGAAATCTGAAGATGTACAATACTACTTTCTATGTTTTTTGTCAGAGGTACAAGGTTATTTTTGAGATGCAGCAAGAGCTTATATTTTATTATCACAAAATTTGTAGGTTGGACTTTTCCTTCGAGCTATGGGCTATCCTCCTAGAACACGAATATACTTGGCAGGTTCTGAAATCTTTGGTGGTCAAAGGGTTCTGATTCCTTTACGTGCCATGTACACCAACTTAGTGGACCGTACTTCTTTGTGCAGTAAACAAGATCTGGCCAATGTGTTTGGCCCAGAAACTCAACTTCCTCCCGATTCTT
Source organism: Fraxinus floribunda (assembly GCA_903798395.1). NCBI lineage: Eukaryota > Viridiplantae > Streptophyta > Magnoliopsida > Lamiales > Oleaceae > Fraxinus > Fraxinus floribunda. The sequence continues at coordinate 8,455 of CAIGRS010305094.1, forward strand.
TTGAATTTCCACCAACAAAAAGTGCCAAACAACTGAAAGAAGAATGGGACAAGGCTGGCCCTCGTCCCAGGCCTCTTCCTCCTCCTCCGGACCGGCCTTTATACCGACATGAAAAAGAAGGCTGGTATGGCTGGATTGCTGAGAAGGATAAGGAGCCAGAGCCCTCGCCAAATGATTTGAGAGCCCGAGCGCACCGTTTACTGTCCGATGCTCTTGATTATATTGTCTCTGTAGAAGCTGATGCATTCTTTCCTGGTTTTAACGATGATAGCAGATCGTCAGACTTTTCCAGCTTGGTTATGGGACACCGTCTCTATGAGATGGCATCTAGCAGAACATATCGACCTAACAGGTAAATTGTCATATTATTGAATTTGGCGAGTCGGATACATTAAATTATTTATAGTTCTAGTTCTGATCTTGTGAAATTTGAGACACGAGAAAAGTCATCTTTATTCTCCGTCTTTTAATATCAATTCCAATTTCTTGGTTTGGTGAAAGTTATAAGTTATTCGTCATATCAGTTTTTCCACTGATCATTATGGTGGTTTCAAGCAGGAATGAAGTGATTTATTTGGTTTTGAAATGGTTTAAGTTTTCTTGCAAGTCGTCTTCTAATTATGTCTCGGTTTTCTAATATTTACAATATACTTCATTTAGCCTCATCTTCTTGATCCTTACTTTGCTGATCATCCATTTAGGGAATATCTTGTTAAACTCTTGAATTCTACCGGCAATAATCTTTACCGTCCTCCACATCCACACAATTGGACCTTCTCCGTAAGAGAGCATCTTCACAAAAGTGCAGCCGAGGAGGGCGTTATGCGGGAATTTCATCTATCAAGACCGAATTCTTTCCTTTCTCACCCCATCCCGGAATGCTCATGTACAACTGTCAGGACTGACGAGATCCCACATTCACAAAAGGACAGTGACATCCATATTCTGTATGGGCAACTAGAAAAGTGCCCCAAATGGATCGAGCAAGGTCTGACAGCAGCCGGATCACAAGAGAACATTACTTATGAGACTGATACACTAGATGATGAACCGGATCTGTTACAGCTGGAATCAGATGGAAATAACGAAGTTGACACCATCCCTTCCTTGGAACAGGACGAGGAAATGGATCCCAACGATTAAGATTGTTGCTCTGATATCACTTGATTGTTTCAACTTTCAAGTTCGTATCCAGCAAAACCTGACAGGACAAACATTTCTTCAGAGTGTGTTCATTGTGAATTTTGTAGGATCAAAATACACAGGTTCTTCTAACAGAAGTTTAGGTGAATACATGCAGCATATATTTGAGAAATTTGTTTCTTTTCTCCCTTTTTTGACATATAGAAGGATAAAAATGTTATATTCACTCACATTTTTTACATACAAATAACTTGATAATCATTTGTATAATTTTCTGTTTTTGATATAGTAATTCAGCATTTATTTTTATTTTCTCCCTCCCCCCTGGGTTACAATGTCCATGCTGCGTAAGTTGGATAATCTGGCCCGATCGTGATCGATGTCCATAACAGCCTGTTTTTCCTAGCTATGTTATTTTAAATAAACCATTCTTTTACTGGAAGTAAACCCTTCCCAAGTTGTCGTGTTCGCAAGAGGGCCACCTTAGGTGTGTGCTCTGGTGCTAATTGTAACAACCACGTTGGTTGAGTTCACCCTTAAAATGTGCTTGTAAGAAAGAGTGTCCAAAGTGCTTATTAACAGAGACGGAGATAGGGGGGTGCCAACATTGTTTGCTGGTTTACTATTCCTAATTAATTTGTAATGTATTTTTCAGTTTCGTCCACGCAAAAATTTGAAATTTTTTATTCTTTTTCCATTAATAAATATTGACCCAATAACTTAGACTTTAAAATTCAACCATACAAAAATCCTAAACCTAAACAAAAGATATAATAGTTACTTAAATAAATAAATAGCCCAAATCTAATCCAAAAGCAAATGACACATTTATAAATCTATTACCCACTGTTGCATTAAAAATAAATGAAAATTGGTTCTAGCCCATTGTTTAGCCTATTTGAAAAATGAAAACTCAACCCAATTGTAATATAATTAATTCTCAATTCCCA
>CAIGRS010305102.1:0-10167 GCA_903798395.1 Fraxinus floribunda
AAATGAAGGGTATCAAACACAACCTAAAGGTGGAAAATGGAAAATCTTTTCCTACTTCCATGCAGTGACGGATCCAGGATTTTGAGTCAGCACGGGCGGTCGTGGATCATTGACCGTTGTGCAATAAAATATTAAGAGCTCTTTTAACGTCTATTTTTTGCCCAAAAAAAAAAATGCATTTTGGAATAGTGATTTAATGGAGAATGTATGGTTAAAAATAAGAAAAAATTTTGAATTTGCATTTAATATTATATTATTGAAAAATTTGCGGTGGAAAGAAGAGGTAAATGTATTTTGAAAAAAAATAATCAAACAAGGTATAAAATTTAAATATAACAATTATTTTGTTCAAGATGAATATATATAATTTTGTTATAAAAATTAGCAATATTCACCAAATAATATTGTGACTAAGTTTTGTATAATTCAAAAGAAGAGCACGTGTTCGAGTTTTTATAATTACATTAAGATGCTGAAATGTAACATATATTATTTTGGCAAATTTGACATCAAATTCAACGAGTTCCACAATGGTCAAGCCCTCAATATTCCAAGGGGTGGTCATGGGTTCGAATCTCCCTTTATCCCATTTAATTTTGGTAAGATTGTAGAATTTAAAATATTTCACAACAAAATGGTGGGGCAAGGGGAATCGAAACTGGGACTTTCCAAAAATTCAAAGCGGACGCCAACCAACTAAGCTAAGAGAAATTCGGAAAACAAATCAAGTTACCAGGTATTTAATCTAAAGTCTATATTCACTTCAAAAAAAAATAAAAAGATGTTCCCGGCGGATCCAGCACGGGCGGCCGCCGGAGCTCGCCGGGTGCTGGGTCCGCCACTGCTTCCATGGAAAAGATTACATATCAAACAGGGCCTTATTTTTGTTGAGTGAAATTGTTAAAGAAGTTTTATTGCTCAATACAAACAGGAAATCACAAAACTTGGAACTTTAGCACAACACATCAAATGCATAATCAATAATGTCGTACAGAACAACCGGGATAACACGTAACAATCCAAAGCTAAAAGTTCTTTAAAAGTAAAATACAATCTCAATAATAACAAACGAACTGCAGTTGCACAAGTGATGAAACTCATAAAGGCATTTGTGGTGTTAGAAGAAGGTAGAGTTGATTACTGAGATACCTCACAGTGTTCATGCGTTTCAGAATTCAGTCAATCCATGAGGAAAAATTCCTAAGAATTGGAGCTGCTGCTTCCAGACGCTGTATTAGCCTGACAATACATAATCCTTGGTGAGTAGTTGCTTAATTGAGACTTGCGGAGGAGACGACAATGGTAGTTCTACTTCAAAGAATCAAAATGGATCCTAAATTTTTTTATGACAGTTTTGCTTCATGTATCTAAAAGCTAAGTAGGTAGTAACATATAGTTATTGGTCAAGGAATTGATTTACCTTAAACCGATCAATTTTGGTTTTGGGTTGATAATAGCGAGTTAGCGACCTGATTCATCTTGCTTGATCTGTGGGAAGTTAATTAATATGTGCCTGATGCATCTAAAAATTAAGAACATAAAATACAAATATGGGTTGAGGAATTTAATTACCCCAAATTTTAGTGGACAGACTTTTGTTTTTGTTGGATGGATGAAAAGTTGAAGGCCATCGTTTCCCAGGCTTAGTTGATCTTCTAGTATTTTCTTTGCCGAATCCACAGCAGAAGAACTGGAGTGATCGATCTCAATTATTTCAAGTGTCTGTATTTCTCCAATATCAGATGTGATCTCTTCCAAATTCGCACAATTCCTGAGGATTAGGTGCTCGAGACTTGGAAAATGGGTACTATTGGCTCTCAAATGCACCAAATCTGTCTCCCAAATTAGTAGGAATTTTAGTCTGAGAAATTCCCCTTCATTTGGTAACCACTCTCTGCCCTGGAAGGCATACTCACGCAATTTCAGCACTTCTAGTTTGGACAAGGAACCAAAAATCCTCATGTATTCCCAATCAATTCTACCACGCTCCAAAGTAATCTTTTTGAGACTTGATGGCAAAGCAATGTTAATGAATCTAGAATTTGCTGGCGAGTCATAGAGAATCTTCAGTGTTTCTAGGTATTGGAGATCGGCAAAATGGTTGAGAGAGTGAAATGACTCGGAATTATAATGAATTCCTAATTTCTTTAAATATGGAGTCAATGTGCTGATGTCATAATCCAAATTGTCTAACATTGACAGTGTCATTAGATTTCGTAACACTGACGGTGTCGTTAGATTCCCAAAAAGTAAAGCCTGGGGAGGAGCAGGAAAGAAAACTCGAGAGAATTTGAGATGCCTCAATTGCGACATTTTCCAAATTTCAATGGGTAGTTGACTTGCAATTCCGGTTGGGTCTTCAATTATTAAAGTATGTAGGTACCGAAGTACAATAATAGAAGCTGGAATCAGAGCATGACATGCGATAGCAATGTACCTCAAGTTAACTAGTAGCAGTATTTCCTCCGGGAACCCACTAAGCTCTACTCCAACCATATCCAATACCCTCAGCAGTTGACACCCAAAATAATAATAAGAATGTAACTGAGTTTCATCCCAACCATTATATATAAAAGAACGGACAAGATCCATTGATTGCATTGTGATGTCCTCCTCACTGACACTATATGACGAATCATCATGAATGCTCAGACGGCGCACAAAACTTGCCTCTTTTGGAAGGGAACGCAGATACCTACTCTTGACATAAAGAAAATTCTCTTCATGAGCTATCCTCACGCAGAGCTCTTTCAAAAGATCATGCATTCTGCAGGTTTTAATTTTTCCATTTACTACTCCTTTTTGACCTACCAATATAAGATTTCTACCTACAAGTTCCATCAGATGACTCTCTGCACCCTTTTCTGGGCTAGGTATATGTAGTCGGTTTACAAATCCCTCAGCAACCCATAATTTGATGAGTCTAGAGACAGGAATCTCATAATTATCTGGGAAAATTCCCATATAAAGAAAACACGGTTTCAAATGAGTAGGCAAGTTACTGTAACTTAAAGTTAATATCTCTGAGCAATGGTCATCTTTTTCTACTACATTTGAGCTTAAATTTAAGGCAACATACTCCCAAAAATCTAGTGTCTTATATCCCTCCGCGAGGAGTCCAGCAACCACCACAATTAATAATGGAAGTCCTTGACAATTTCTTGCTATATTCCTTCCGACATCCACCAACTCGGGAGGGCAAATTAATTCTCTAAAGACCTTTTGATAAAATAAACTCCAACTTTCTTCCTCAGTTAGAAAACGCATCCGGTGATGGGGGTTAGTTGAACTGGCAATATCAGCTACATGGGTTAGTCTGGTTGTCAGTAGGATTCGACTCCCATTATTGTCATCAGGAAATAACATTTTTATGTCATTCCAAGCATTGGTACTCCACATATCATCCATTACAATTAGATATCTATTGCCCTTCAATTTTTTGTATATTCGTCCTTTTAATTGTTCATCACTCTCTCTACGTATCTCATCAGTAAGAACACCAATGTCCTCTAGAAGGCTAAGAAGAATTTCCCGAATACGATATTGTTGAGATATTGTTACCCAAGAACAAATGTAAAAGTGATATGCGACAAAGGAATCATTATAAACATTCATAGCCAGAGTAGTCTTACCGATGCCTCCCATCCCAACAATGGGAATGATTTGGAGTTGCGGTTGTTGATCATAATTACAGAGTCGATCCTTTATCAGCTGAAGGTCGTCACCAAATCCCACCGTAGAGGTCTTGCCAATGGGACCTATGCTCGATAGCTGAACAATCCCTGACCGACGATTTTGCTTAACACTCCCACCAATAATCTTCACCATCTCTTTCGCGAGGGTTTCAATTTCTGCTATCAAGTCCGTAATATTTACGTCTTCTTCCTCTTCCATCTTGGAATCAAATTTTCTTACTCTTTTCTGCAAGCCTGTTTGCCAGGATTCAATGATATCTTCAGCATGATACGCCGCATCTCTAATTTTTGTTTCCAATGGTTTCACTTTTTCGCAGCTATATTTAGATGATTCTGTAACAATAGGTACTATTCTTTCGAGCTTTTCTAACAAAGGGAAGTTTTGTATCCATTGATCACCAAGAATAGAAGTTCTACGGACAAAGACCATCTGCTCAACAACTCGCGCAAGAGAAGTAACAGCAGCACAAGCCATTGCTCAACCAGAGACATGAAAAGTCAACACCTCAAGGAAGCATTGTTGATGGAAACAATAGCCAATAGTAAGCACATTATTGAAAAGAAATAATATTAAAGAGTAATATAATATTTGTTTTAACTTTCAAGAGAGCAACAACTAATGCCAGCCTTTCAATTGTCAGTAATGTATAATCCAATTGTTTCGATTAAAATTGGGTTCATATCTATTTTGTTTTTTTTTTGGGTGTGTTTGAACCACATTATTTTGAAAAAATATATTTTGAAATAGTAAATTGATGGAGAATGAGTGGTTGAAAAAGAAGGAAAGGTTATTAATATGATGAAAAATATTATTTTATTGAATAATGTGTGGTTGAAAATGAGTATAAGAATGAAAATAGAAATTTTAATATGTACTAAATAGGTTGTTCCTATATACGGATGCTTCCTTAGAGATGGCAATAAAACCCGCTCAATTCGATACCCGTGGAGCCCCGCCCCATTCGGGATTACCCGCCTAATCGGGTACACGGGACGGGGATGGGACGAAGATCATTACCCTGAAGTGGGTACGGAGCGGGTAATGGGGCGGGCGGGCGGGCGGGCGGGCACGGGAAACATAGTCCCCGCCCCGTTTATAATTAATTTCACATTTATGTTTTTTATCGAACAAAAATAATAAATGTATCATCATTTTTAAAGAGCGTATAAGTTACTTTTAACAAATAAGTAAAAAAGTAATAATATATTAATATTTACTAACTAATAAAAAAAAATAAAAAAAAAAATGGGGCGAGAGACTTGCCCCGCCCCGTCCCGCTTTAACCGGATATGGGTATGGAGTAAGATAATAAAAATACTCGACGGAACGGGGGTGAGGTTGGCCAACCCGCCCCGTTGTCATCCCTATGCTTCCTCCATTTCCATATCCTCATTTTTCTAATAATTGCATTCTTTAAATATTCTTTGGGTTAATTTCACAAGCGGTCACTGAACTTACATAAAAATTACAAAACGGTTACTAAAACTTAAAACTTGCAAAAATGGTCACTAAAATTTTAATTTATATCACAAACGGTCACTGAATGACCGTTATGATTTTAATTCAAACTTAAAGGACCAAAACACGTGGATATAGAAACTTGATCACCTCAAGGACCAAATCAGCAGTGTAAGCAGATAAACATTGGCTATTATTTTCAACATAGAAAACTTAAACAGGAAAATGTATAAGAAGCAAAATTCATCAGAGAACTATCATTATTATGTCACTGCTTTATCGCGGCACACTGATTCAATGCCTCCAAAATCCTATACTTGAACTCAATAATTCAACATCCCAGATCCATGGAGTTTGGATAACTGAGGAGAATCAAGAAAAAAAAATTAGAGGTAATGTGCACATGCCATGTGCAAGGCAATCTATTGAACGAAAAAGGATGGACTTATGAATCAATAAACATTACAATCCCATGTTGGAGATTCTGAAATTATGCAAATATATGAAGCATGCGAGGTTTGCAGTAAAGAATTTTCAATCTAAACTACAAGACATGTTAAACTCATTTAACCGAGCAGAAACTGTACATCACTAAACCTGAAAATGCAAAACTCAAAAACACTGAACCTTGGAAGTTGGACAAAAAGTAACCAATGCAAGTAATTCTGTTGTCGCACCAAAACATGTAATTAAGACCACAAACCTATTTGATACAATGATACCAACTCATGGAAAACCACAGCAAATATTAGTGATACCTAAACATAATACCTACACTAGAGACGGAGAGAGCAGATTGCTGGCAAAAGAGCATATCCGGGTTCGTTGGTGGGTGGGGGAGGGTTGGGATTTGAGCGAGAGAGCGGATCGTTGGCGAGAGACGGAGGGAAGAGAACGTATAGTCTGTGGCTGCACTGGAAGGAAGTGGAGTGACTGAAGACATTTTTACTCAAGTTTTAGGTTTTGTTGAAAACGGTTTTTTCATTTTTTTTTTTTTTTGCTTCACGTTGGGTCGGGTCGGGTCCATTCGGGTTTGGGTTGACAATCCGTGACCCGACCCAACCCGTGACCCGCCCAAAAATTCCAAAAAACCGACCCAAACCGGTCGATTTTCTCGGGTTGGTTTGGAATTTGCCCACACCTACACACGGCAATTACTCCATCCAATATGAATTGAAAGTTTCATGAATAACACCAGAAAGAATCCAATGATTCAAGTAGATCACCTGTTGGCATTTAAATTTTTCATTCACAAACATTTATCCAATGCTTCAAGTATTTCATAGCATTGCTCATCGACCAAAACTGATCGACGTCCTGAGAAAACTCGGCAGTTCCACATTATAATTTTTCAAATAAATTCCAACAGAAGCACACGGCTATTATATTCTCCAAAGTAGGAAAATAAAAGAAACGCACCATATCATATATTCTAACTTCTGGCATTTTACTGATGCGTAAGAAGACATAACACAGTAAAATGCAGTTCACTGAAGCATAAATGCTTTGATGAAAAATTCTTACCTTTCAAGTTCGAGAATACAAGTCTGTTTTACAAACTAAAGTTACAGATCTCGTCCCGGAGAATTTTGAAGGCATGTCTCCATAAAAACTGCGGGTAAAGACTAGAAACATGAATCAATCAAGAAAAACTTTGATATCTATACCACTATCAATGAGAGACTGAACAACTGCTCTAATTTTTCCTTCGAACTTGTCTCTCTCTCTAGGAGTATAAGAAGCTGTGTACACGTCTGCTTCTCTTGCTCTGTCAGCCAAAATCCGTCCCACGGCCAAACATGCAGGTATGTCAGATCGTGATTTGAGTACTGCCTTGATATCTTTGGAGTTAGTACCAGCAACTGCAACCTGCTTGCTCGTTACCCTGTGTGTGATTGAGGCGGAAACAAAGCGCTTTGATATGAAGACATCAAGAGTAAATGGCTCCATGTAAGCTACAGTACGTTGCTTAAAGGATACATGCTTGTTCGGATTTTTTGACTTTTTCTCCTTTTGGTAAGTGTATGGTCTGCTGTTGTCATCATCAAGAAAATCTTCCACCCCAAAAAAGCTTCTTGGTGCAAAATAAGGCTGTGAAGATATAAAGAAGAGATAAGAACATTAAAAAATCTCAAATCTTAAAAACACTCCAAGGACAAACTGATGCATGTTCCATTGCTACTGCAATGAATTTTCAAAAAAATATGAAAATTCAAACTTTAAGTAGATTTCGAAGTTTTGGTTCACCAGCTTCTAATATTCATTGTACTTTCGATTTTCTCTTTCTAGAGAAAGAATAGGCTAGCTCTGACATGTGCTCAAGGGAAAGAGCCAATTCAGAAAAGCAAATGAGCAAAGAAGGCATTGGCGGCCAACTTTTGCTGATGACGTGCAATTGAGAATTGCAAAAAACAGGTTTCAAGAACTGAGAACATGAGAATTCTAATGTTTTTTTGGACTCATGTTTATTGAATTTTCCTTGATTACGATGATTAATATTCAAGCGAAGTGTTCTTCATCATTATGCTGACAAATCAAATTTCAAATCGGCTAGGGGATTTAGGAGTGATCGAGCATGTTCAGACCAAGTATGAACACATTTGAGGCTTGTACAACCCAAAGCTGATCCGGAGAGCCAGACACAAATATCCCCCAACTCAGCTTGGCTTGGTTTACACTTCTATGTTCTATAAAAACAGTCAGTTCAATATAAAAACGCTTATACTTAGTGACAGTCCATTCCTACTCTGGCAAGAAAAGACTAATGGAGTCAGCTAACCAAGGAGCGCCAAATACCATCACTGTATGGTGGGTTCTACATATAGCCCCAGCAGAAAAAGAGTGGGTGCACATAGACGGGCTGGGGCAGATCCAGCACCCGGTGAGCTGGAGTGGCCGCCTATGCTGGATCCTTTGAGAAAAAAGATTTAGATTTTATATTATATTTATGTGTGTGTGTGTGTGTGTGTGTTAGTGCACAAATATTTAATGATAGACGGTGTAGTTCAAATGATAGAGCGCTCACTCTCCAAGCAAGATGGACAGGGTTCGACTCTTTTCACATTCACTCCTTTTAATATTTTAACAAATAATAATAAATAAATAAAAACTGTACATGCTTTAACCAAAAATCCATGTATCTTATATTGTGAAGTGCTTGCTTTGGATTCAAGACTTTGGGTTCGATTCCAATCATCTCCTCTCTTTCTTTTAATTTTTTAACAACAATCATATATTATTAGCTTTCGTTTCCGAAAAATCTTTTTTAAGAAATTTATTGACTCAAATTATCATTTCATAATATATACTTTTATTATATGTTTTAAAAATTTTGCATAAACTTTGCCTAAACTCGAAACTTGTCTTTATCGTTTAATAATGTTTTACATATAAATTCATCTTGTCTCGTTTAAGTTCGTAATAACTCGAAACTTGATCCATATATGATTGAAAATTTTATTTTTTTAATTATTTTGGGTTGTGTTGGAATATATTTTCATATGTATATGATTTTTACGTATTAGTGCATTTATATATTCATTGAATTTTTTTTAGTATTATTTAATTAAATATTAATAAACAATCTTACTATTGCGATGGTCAACTATCAACGACCGCCCTAACTTACTCAATATCCTGGATTCACCACTACATAGAGCGTGTTTGATAGGGCTGGACAAAATTTACGAACCGAACTAGACCAAACCGAATCGAGCGGTTCTTCATAAGTTAAATACCCAAACGGGTATCCGAATTGAGAACCAATGGGTTTGGGTCAATTCTCGATTCTTAACCTAGAACCGAATAAGAATCGAATTTAAATATTTTTTTAATTTTTTATATTGAATTAATTAAATTATTTTAATTTTGTTAAGCAAATTAATTAAACAAACCGCTAAGTTCAACCAAATTAGTTTTTTGTTAGCCTAACATTTGGGTTTTATCCTTAAATTTATTTTTTGTTAGCCCAAGATGCCAAACATTTAGGTCTTATCCTTCCCCTTCCCCTTCCCCTTCTCCTTTCGATTCCAATTTCATTTCGTAAACAACAAAACGCCCACTCCCGTATAAATCCAATTCATTCGATAATCTTAAAACCTAAATCCTCATTCCTAAAAGTTACGAATGAAAATGTCATTAGTTTTATTTATGTAGTATTATTGTAAATGTTAACAAATTTAATCATGGTATGGAACGGAACAGAACAGAACAGAACCGAACCGAACGGAACTGAACCCAAACGATTCCATAATTATATTTAGACAGACGGTTTCATTTATTAAATATCCGAAAATTTTGGGTCAGTTCGGTTCTAAAAAGAATCGAACCGACCCATATCCAGCCCTAGTATTTGGATCCTACTTATAAGCGGTCAAACTATCTTATAAGCACAAATAACACCCAAACATGTTGGGCTTAAAAGGAGGCATATTTTTAAGACAAAAAGGAAGATAAGCAATAACCAACTCTCAATTTACTTATAGTCCAATTTACTTAGTTGACCAACATATGTACCATGTTACCCTTAGATTTCTTAAAATTCACCAGCAACCCATCTTGAAAATTGTATAAAAAACTTGGCTATAAAGGGCATTTCAGTAAACCGTCACATTGATTTTGCTTATAAATATGTTCGTTCCCAAACATACATAACTTTACTTTATAAATTACATAGTATCTTTTTTTAAGCCACACAAACAAGCCCATAATTGAGATATTCAATTATATAAGGTTTTTTTTCCCTAACAGATAACTTACTACAACCTCTTTATTATGTTAAACTCCAATTTCCAGTTTAGCATATACTGCAGTAATACTCCAAGGCTAAAAAGCATATTGCTTTAAATGAAGATAGTGCAACTCTAGGAGACTGAGTGCCAATATACATTCTTTCGGCTTAAAAGAAATGCCAAAACAAATCTTACTCGCTTCAAAATCATGCATCTTGAAGAGTTCCAAGACCCCAAAATTCTGCAATCTAAATTTCAGGCGTATGCAATTCATTCATCTCTA
>CAIGRS010305145.1:0-15620 GCA_903798395.1 Fraxinus floribunda
AATAATATTATTAGCCCAATTATCTAATGAATAAATCATCAGCCTCCCTACAACATATCATTTTCAAATATAAAAACTGTATTGAATTAAGATTTTATTGCGTATTTCTTTAATATTTTAGGTTGTATTGAATTATGTTTTCATATATATATGATTTACGTTTTAGTGTGTTTACATATATATATTGAATAATTTTTAATATTATTTAATTAAATATTAATAAACGATCTCGCTCTTACGATCGCTAACTGTCGACGTTAACTAGTCAACGTCCGCCTGGGCTGAATTTTAATGCTGGGTCCGTCACTGTTATCTTTTATGTGTGGTTTGCGGACTACTGTATATGGAGCGATGTTTACCTATTATACACTCATGAGTAACGACTGCGAATTCCTACGTCAATAAAAAAATATATGGTGCAACAAATAAAAACACAGGTGTCTATATACAAGTAGTATGAATATATAGTGTTTAAAAAATTAAATATGTGGAGGAATATAATAATTTCATAAAATATTAATATAGATAAAATTAGAGTGAGATGTGTAAATAAGGATGGATAAAATTAGAGTGAGATGTGTAAATAAGGATGGTGGATGAAAACGAAGAAATCACTCCTCATTTAACTATAGATTAGGAGTCTGTTTGGTAGTGATTAAAATTGAAAAATTAGCCATTATTGTTGACTTTTATTAGAAGAGTGGATCCAATAACGATCATATTTTCAATTTTAATTGTTACCAAACAGAATTTAGAACTGATTTCATTCCCCGAAATCGAATTAATCTATTCTATCAACTAATAAAGAGTAAAAGCTGTAAGAGTGTCTATGTTGACAGGGCATCTAACTCCGCCTCCGCATGGCTGTCGTCAAGATTTAACTGATGACAGCCGGCTGCAGGAAAAAACAAGCACAAGGTGCCAATTTATTTCTTATCAGGGAATAATATTGTATTTTGTAGATTTACCTGTTGCAATCAAAAGGACCAAGTCAATAATTTTTGGCTTTAATAGTTACTGCATTCTTTCTTATATTTTACAATTCGTGTTAAATCAGCAAAATATGTTTCTTTGCTAATATTTCTAATGATAGGTTGAGTTAATTTTACTGTTGTTCTGTAAATTTCTATATTTTACTGCAAGATGGTTCGACTTTCATGACATAAGCCAGCATTCTTTATTGTGTGAAGATTCAAGCTTTCTCTGTGTTTTTATCTATTTAAGTCATTTTCGTATGTTGTCAAGGGAGGCTTGTTCTCACAAATTTTATATGTACAGAATCGTTTTTTTCCCCCAACAAGTCTAACGTTGTTTAATGAAACAGTTGGTTGTTTAAGGCCAGTGTTTTATGAAGAAGCAAGTTCTGCTTGCCATAATAAGTTATCGATTCCTAAATTTGGTCAACATTAGCGTTTCTGATCCCCATTTTAGGTTACAAATTAGCTACTCCATCTATGCGGCCATGCGGCATGATTAGTATTTCGCACTTTTCACCTGCTCATCGGTTCTTCAAACAATCATCATTGATGGAGTGCCTGTTTCTTTTTTTCATCATATTTGGCTTCTTAGCATACAGTTCCCTTGCACAACAGAATTATTCAGAAAATTTGATTTTAGATTGCAACAACTCTGATGCAACAGGACCTTCTCCGGCTTTTCTTTATACCTGCAATGGTGAAAAGCCTTCCTGCAAAGCCTTCTTACTTTTCAGAACACAACCTCCTTATGTTTCATGCCCTTCCATCTCGAATCTTACATCTTCGGATCCATTGGAATTTGAACACCTGAATAATATCCCAAATTCAGACATTTTGCCTCCGGACCAAGACATTATAGTTCCTGTAACTTGTTCCTGTTCAGGTCAGTACTATCAAGCCAACGCATCTTATGTTTCTCAAGTCGTTGATGAAACCTATTTCACAATCGCAAACAACACGTATCAGGGGCTAACCACTTGCAGTGCACTTATGCGAGAGAATCCTTATGGTGAATTGGATTTGTTTCAAGGTTTGAAATTGCAAGTGCCCCTTAGATGTGCTTGTCCTACAAAACAACAGATTGTAAATGGCACCAAGTTTCTATTAACATACTTGGTCACTTGGGAAGATGATATTCCTGCAGTTAGTGTTCGGTTCAACGTAAGCAGCAGAAGTGTAGCAAACGCCAATGGTTTTTCTGATGAAAATTCACTTATTTATCCCTTCACGACTATATTGATCCCTCTTCAAACAGAACCCTTGAGCTCTCAGACAAGAACTTACCACCCAACATTTAGTTCTAATCCAAGTCCAATAACCCCTCAGAAGAAGCATAAAAGATCCTCTAGAGGACTTCGTGTTGGGATAGGAACTGCTGCTTCTTTAGCAGTTTTCTGTTTTGTGCTGTGTCTTGGTTTCTTCTATCACAGGAAAAACAGATCAAATGAAGCCTCTTCGAACAGTAGGCAGGGGAAAAATCTGTGGAAATTACAGGAGCATATCCTAGATAAAGTTGCTGGAATCGAGGAAATGCTGAAAATATATCCGTTTGAAGAATTGGAGGCAGCTACTGGAAACTTCAGTGCACAGAAGAAGCTGAGTAATTCTGTTCATCGTGGGGTTCTTCGTGGAAAATTAGTAGCCATAAAAAAGACGAGCAAAGACGTGACAAAGGAGATTGAAATTCTTAGCAAGATCAATCACTTCAATCTGATTAGTCTATATGGTGTCTGTGAGCATGATGGAGATGTCTATCTTGTTTATGAGTTCATGGAAAATGGATCTCTTAAGGAATGGCTCCAGAAAGTGAACTGTCCACATGTTCAGAGCTGGAATTACTTGATTCGTATTGCATTAGATGTTGCTAATGCGCTTCATTATCTTCACAACTTTACTGCTCCAGCATATGTGCATAAAGACATTAACAGTTGCAATATCTTACTCAACGGAGATCTAAGGGCCAAGATTGCTAATTTCAGTCTTGCAAGATTAGTCCAGAGAGAGAGAAATGGAAATTCTCTTAAAAGCTGTGTTCTAGGAGCAAAATGTTATTTGGCACCTGAGTATTTGCGAGATGGAAACGTGACTCCAAAAATTGATGTATACGCCTTTGGGGTTGTTCTGTTAAAACTGATTACAGGAAAAGAGGCTGTTTTCCTGGAGAATGGAGAAGAAGTTTTTCTGTCAGAAAAAATCATGTCAACCATGGATGGAACAAATGCAAATGGTGAGATTAAGGACCTAATCAACCCTAGCCTCCAAGTAGAGAATTCTCTTGGTTTTATCATAGATCAAACTGAATTTGCATTACGCTTGGTGAAATTAAGCGTTGCATGCTTGGCACAAGAACCAGAAAACAGGTTGAGCATGACTGAAGTAGTTTCAGCTTTGATGAAGATCCAGTTAGATGTCCAGAACTCGGAATCCTTTTCCATTGACGGCGAACTACAGTAGTGTATTTATATCAGATTTTGTAATTCGAATGTCTGTAATGAACACAACTGTTGGAATATTCCAATATTATATCCTTCTTCTAGATCCTTCTCCCATTTGTTATTAGATGCTTCTTCTAGATTCTTCTCTTGTTTGTTATGTAATTAGTTTGTTAGATAGTTTAGTCTAATATTACTTGAGCTTGATGATTAATGAAGTGTTCTTCTTCTCAAGTTCCTTCAATATGTTTTCATATTGAATCTATCCTTTAATTTCTCAACCATATTGAGAAATTGAAACCAGCAGGAAGAAAATGAAAAGATAGAATTCAATACGAAATTCATATTGAAGGAACTTGATGATAGAATATGTAGAACATTTATTATTCATCAAAAGCTCAAGTGATAATGGAAATACATTGCTCTATTTATAGGGTAAAATCTAACTAACTATCTAACAAACAACATAACAAACAAGAGAAGAATCTAGAAGAAGCATCTAATAACAAATAGGAGAAGGATCTAGAAGAGGATCTAATATTGGAATACTCCAACAACAACAATTGTAATGGCTGATCTTTCTATTCACAGGAGAAATTTGTTCATCAGCATTAAACAAAGATAACTAAAGCATTCAATTGAAAATCTCTCTGCGAGAAAATCTATACACTATTGTTTTCAGTTTTTCCATATTACATGATAAAAAAATTACACTTAGCAAACTTCTGATTGTATATGCTAAATCAACGAGCTATGACTGGACTAATAACAGGCAAAACTTCCTCAACTTCAAATTTAGAGGTCCAGGACTTGTCGTACATCTCAGGAGATGATTGAGTTAGAACGCATAGGTTGAAGACGATTTCTGTCATTCCTGGTCTCTCGGAGGATTCATCTGATGTGCATGCCGTTGCCAAGTTTGCCAAGCTTAGAGCGCCTTCAATAGGGTACATGTTCTTTAAGTTTGGATCCATCCACCTCCTTAGCCTCTCGTCTCTGTGATCATCATCTTTCAAGATTCCCTTTATTTCTTTCCATAACATCACAACTTCACCATTATCTCTGGCTTCCATAACTTTCTTGCCTGAAAGTAACTCAAGAAGAACAACTCCAAAAGCAAATACGTCGATCTTTAACATGATAGAGCAAGTTGCATGCCTGGCTGTAGAGAAATTTGAGATCTTGGCTTTGAAAGTAGAATCGAGGAGTATGTTGCTTGTTCTGATATCCTTATGGACGACACTAGGTTGTGCATGCTCGTGCATGTACTGGATACCATTCGCGACATCTAGGGCTATAAATAACCTCTGACTCCAAGTGAGGTATTTCCCTGTGCCCAAAGTTGACAAACTTTTTGGGGAAAGCCATTTCTCTAGTGATCCATTCTCAGCATATTCATAAACTATGAAAAAATTCCCATCATTGTCTGATGAAACACCCATTAACTTCACCAAATTCGCATGATTTACTTTCTGTAGTATTTGCAGCTCCTCTGTTTCATCTCGTGTCTTCTTTACTGCAAAAATCTGATCATTAATTGTCGCCTTGTAGACGGATCCTCCAATACGATAACGTTCATTTAGGTTCATAGTTGCCTTCATAATCACCTGCAGTTCATACATTATCAGCTTTCCAAGATATCCTGAAACTCCAGGAAGCAGCTTATCCTGAATCGCTTTCTGCTCAAATATTTCAACTTTAGAAACTTTCTTGGTTGGAATCAGATCAGATGTTTCCAACGAAGAACTATTCCGGGTCAATGCTCTCTTTTTCTTGTATAAAAAGTGTATATACGCCAATACACCTGATAAAATAATCAAAAGAGCCACTACAGTACTTAAAATTGCAATGAGAAGCCAATAATGTTTCGATTTCTTCCCAATGGCAGAAGGAGGAAAACGTTGCTGTAGAACTGGAGAAGTGTTTACTGGGATCAAAACCGGATGACAAATTGCAGCACTGAAGTTTCTGTTATTGTTTTCTTCTGCAATATCTGTCTCTGATGCCATAAACATGTTACTTACAGCCCTTAAATCGTCAACCGGTTGCCATACATAAGTGATAAGGTATTTAATCCCCTTGTCTGAATATGAATTTCCAGGGCAATTACAAAGCAAAGGAAAGACCGCTTGCTCCCCAATTTTCAAGTTGTTTGCTTTCAATGTGGGATTCATGTCCATCGCCACTTGATAATTTGTGAGGTTCTGAAAAGGCTTGATTGAAACCGAATAGAAGGTGTCATCCTTCTTAATTTTGTACGTGGCATTAGAGAAATAATTCGATCCATTGCAAGTACATGTGATCGGTATCAGTAAGAGCTGATCAGGAACCAGTTCAACATTCTCCGATGCTAAACTATTAGCTGCTACTATATCTGACCGGCTGATTTGAAACAGTTCAGATATATTTCCAAGATCTGAATAAGGTGATCTCACTCTGTACGTAACATATGTATCACACGATACAGGCGAGTTCTTGGAGCACGTAAAATTTGTATCTGCAGTATTAGGAGATTGAGCCGTGACAAGGGAGAATGAAAAAATGAAAAACAAGGAAAATACTGAGAGCAAAGAATGAACTACCATTTTCTTTGAACTTAGATTGTATGATCACTGAGCGTATAAATTATGTATTTTTGGGGATGAGAAGAAGTCAGGATCTTATTAACGGTCGATACAAAAGCCGTTCAACTGAAGAAAAACTGTTGATGATTTAACAAAAATCCTGATATAATAATGCACAAGGGCAATAAACTCGAGAAAACTGTCATGGTTCGACTAATTTTTGTAATAGCGATTTTTTTTTTTATTAATGATACAGTCTTTTGAAAAAACAATGATTAGTTTATTACAAAAATCCAGGTTTAGACGGCAAGAACTCGTCTTTGCTTTTAAATTGTATGTAAGAAATTAGCAGAAATATTAAGAAAATAGATAGTTGATGGCTACACCATTAAATATGGTATTTTTTTCCCCTTAGTGTCTGCATTATTGGTTGTCGTTAACCTTAAATTTAGCTAGCTGGAATAACAATAGTCTTATCTGTTTTGTCCTTTTACGTGAGGATCAAATGGAACAGACAACAGAAGATGCCAGATAGAGCATCCCTTTTGAGTTTTGAGTTCATACCTGACTTTTCAAAGATGATGTCATATTAAAAGTTCAGATCCTTTCCATAATATTTTCACACGGGGACAAGTTTGTTACACATTATTAAACCAATGAATTTTTTTTTTTGCTGATTTCACTTATTTGATCCAGTGAAGTAATCTTTTCATCTTTTCCATTGTCTTTCTTTCAGCTTAGAGCTTGGTTGTGATGATTTTTTGGAAATCATTTTCAATCACACATTTTGAAAACTTTTCTTCACTTTTTAACCACACCTTCTCTGAAAAATTTATTTTACATTTGAAAAAATCTCTCCCAAATAAGCTCTTAAAATCCACACAGAGTGACAAATACACAAAAGGCTCAGTAATTGTAACAAATAAAGTCTCAAACATAGTAATTCTTTTTTTTTTTTTTTTTAGACTAGTATGACATTAAAAGGGGAATATTTGTTTTGCCTATGTCCAATATGAACATTTGATATCCTTTTATGTATGACTATTTAACACAAAATATGAACTGCTTAATAGGGATGGTAAAAAAATTCGTTCAACTCGATACCCGTGGACGTTCAACTCGATACCCGTGAGACTCCTCCCCGAATGGGGCGGGGATTACCCACCTAACTGGGTAAACGGGGCGAGGATGGGACAAGGGTCATTACCCCAAAAATGGTACGGGAAACATAGTTCCCGCCCCGATACACGCCCGTTTAAAATTAATTTCAAATTTAAATTTTTTATCGAACAAAAATAATAAATTTATTATAATTTTTAAAGAGAACATAAGTTACTTTTAACAAATTAATAAAAAAGTAATAATATTTATTAATTAAAGGCATAAAAAATAAAAGCAAAAAAAAAAAAATAAATAAATAAATAGAACGATAAATGGGGCAAGGGACTTATCGTTCAACTCGATACCCGTGGGACTCCTCCCCGAATGGGGCGGGGATTACCCACCTAACTGGGTAAACGGGGCGAGGATGGGACAAGGGTCATTACCCAAAAAATGGTACGGGAAACATAGTCCTCGCCCCGATACACGCCCGTTTAAAATTAATTTCAAATTTAAGTTTTTTATCGAACAAAAATAATAAATTTATTATAATTTTTAAAGAGAACATAAGTTGCTTTTAACAAATTAATAAAAAAAGTAATAATATTTATTAATTAAAGGCATAAAAAATAAAAGCAAAAATAAAAAATAAATAGAACGATAAATGGGGCAAGGGACTTACGGGAAATAGTAGTCCCCGTCCCATCTAAAATTTAAGTTTTTTATCGAACAAAAATAATAAATTTATCATCATTTCTAAAGATAACGTAAGTTGCTTTTAACAAATTAATAAAAAAAGTAATAATATTTATTAATTAAAGGCATAAAAAATAAAAGCAAAAATAAAAAATAAATAGAACGATAAATGGGGCAAGGGACTTGCCCCACCCCACCTCGATCCCCCCTTGCCCCGCCCCACCTCGATCCCGTCCCAATTCCTCCTCGTCCCGCTTTAATCGGGTTTGGGGATGGAGTAAGGTAATAAAAATACTCGCCGGAACGGGGGTGAGAATGGTCGATCCGTCCCATACTCGCCCCGTTGCCATCCCTACTGCCTAATGTCAAAACTTACAAAGAGAACATCATAATCACTTAATTCATTTTTTAGTCACCAGCTTTTCGTCTATCACTCTGTTTTTCTTTTTTAATTTATTTTTTTAACTCATTTAATCGTGTACAAACTAGCATGAACAGGCCAACACTATGATGTCTGAGTGGAAAATCTAGAGTAAATCACCAATGAAGTCAGCACGGAAAGCTTCCAGTAAGCCGAATGTGATCAAGAGTTCTCTTTAAGCCGTACTTGAGCACAGCCTTATCGCCTTCTCTGAAACCATCTCCATAAGCTGTTGAAGTGTCCGACTCAATCTGATGTTTGAAAAACTCACCGAGTTCTTTCTCAAATTGAGATCGTTTGCCCTTCTTCGAGGAACTAGATGATGATGAAGCTGCTGACGAGGTGGAGGAAGATGATGATGAAGTAGAAGCTGCATTACTACCAGAACCAGCAATAATTTCAGAATCTAGCCACATATGAGCTAACACCTGGCAGATACCTTCTTCCACTTCTGGGCTTAGATTTGGGTAACCTGCAAAAGCGCCGGTAGTTCAAGCAACACACTGCGCTTAAGGTGTATTTGCTATTGAGGATTGGATAGCACTAGACAATTTCAAGGAAGAAAACAAGCTAAATTGCTATTCATTATAGAATCCTTTGGACCAAACATGCACTTGAGTGAGTTGCAAGGGAAGCAACATAAGTAAGATGAAAATCACCTTTAAGTCGCAGCCATGCATGCATCATCTCATGAGCTAGGATGGAACCAGTCAATAACCTGAATAGAAAAGAGGTCTTTGCTCTGAAAGTGCAAGCATAGACTATTTAGAGGCAAAAAGGGAAACATTGCTCACCTAGGAAGACCATATAAAACAAGAATTGCTGTCACTTCACATCTACGAACTAGCCTATAAGGCTCAGTAATCATATCCACTATCCGATATCCACCACCAATTTTCGGCCGCTTCAAAATCTGGATTTTGTGATAACAGGCAACAATTTCAATTTCAAATACAGAAAAACATGACTTTACAACTTTACGTTACGCATTTAAAAGTAAGATACTGCCAAAAGATATACATACAGTGCTAACGGTCTGCTCTTCTGACAGGCAAAGTCCTCTAGTCTCGGGCATGTGATGATGACCCTGGACAAAAGATGAATATTATAAAATTTGGAAATCTTGTAGGGGTACAATGTTTATAAAGCATTAACCTTACATTCTTTTCTCCTTCCATGGCTTCATTTAGGGCCTGTCTCTCAACCAAGAGCATTGGAACTTGCTGCTCCAACTTCATATTTAAACCTTCATAGAATTCTTGAATTTCAAGGTAAAGGGGTTGGCATTCATGGGTATCCATTATTGAGGAGTCCAAACACTCTAGACATAGCTTCCGGCCATCATCAAGAATCAGATATCTAGCATCCACTGGCTGCATCAGAAAATTTGACATTAATCAAAGAAATAAACTTGAAGGCTAATCCTGTCGATAAATTTCCTTGTTCTTTTCAGGTTTTCTATTTTAGAACATCATTTTCCCAACAAACCTCCATTCTCTCACAGCTGCAACAACGAGGTGTTCCATCATGCTCATGTGATGGGCAGTACTTCTGATGCCAAAAAGGATGTGCCCTATACTCAATAAGACCGGCTGCATTTGTTGGGATCTATGTTGATGGAAAACAATTCAGATAAACCAAAGCTACCATGTTGTTAGTATTGTATCCAGAAAGGAACAGAACAATTCATCTTCATCAGATGCATAGTGTAACAATGTAGCCTTAATGATCAAAAGTTGAAGATGAAATCAGTGTCTACAATCTCACCACAAACTCATGAAATGTTGCTTTAGAGTAGAGCAGCCAGATATTTAAGAGGGAATACAGCATTTTGTACGTAAGACCCGTTTACTTGGGAAACAGAGTGATAAAACAATGACATTTGAAAGCAGTAACTACTGATCAAATGCAATACAAACATATAGTTGATGTCCCCATTCTATTCCGAAATCAATAGACCATGATCATGTGCACTGGGCAAAGTGTCATGGTGCCTAAGCGAGGAAGATGGATGGTCATAATCATATTCATGGTACTCAGCATAAAGTCCGTGGGTTGTGACCATCAAATTCATATATTATTTAGTTTATTGAGTTTTAAGATTACATAGTTCCAGTCAGTTGGTACTAATCACTTTTGGTAATCATAGCACACTTTGTTCATTTTAAAATCTTTCTGCCTCGTACTAATCTGGCCAATATTACAAATTTCTCGATTTTGTCATTCATTCATACTCTCCCTTTCTTTTGCCAAAATGTTTTTTTTTTTTCGTTTTTTAATTGAGTTCAACTCAAGGAAATCTATCTACCCAATTCGGCACTGGCATATGCTATATTAGGATTAAAGATAGGAGATCTTTCTAGTTCAATATATCCTACCAGGAAATAGGTTGATTTCAGAGTTAGAAGTGTCAATTTCGAGAATTTCCATGGCTCAATGACTACTACGGTACTACTCAAGACTTTTCATGCAGGTTTTAACATGGTTGTCTGCACTCCCTTGTCCAAAAACCCTTAAAATAATAGTTAATGGGAGGTTAATAATGATAGTTTTATTGGTAGTCCAGATCCCTTCTAGAAGTCTAAAAGGGAAAGGGCAAAGCAGTTAGGGAATATTGGCATAATTTCTCATTTATTTCTTTACAGATATCACTCTGAAGTGGCAAGAGCTATTAATTTAGAAAAGTGGATGAGCAAATCTGAGATACATAATCTTATACTACATATTATTGAGAATAGATACTCACAAAATTCTTGCAGACATCGCATTTGGGATGATGCTGCTCCTTATAACAGGATTTGTGGTAAGGGCGATTGTCAGACAACGAAAACTGGAGTAAATATAAAAGAAAAGAGTTCTTAAACCTGTCTGTTAATGATTACGAATCAAAAATAAGAAATATCAAGCAACTAAAAACCAATAACATTATTTAGAACAAAATCACATAGGTTTCAAGTACTTGAGTGATAATTCTAGACCTCGTTATCGGAAATTGGCTGATTGCAAGCATGGCAACGAAAACATTCTGGGTGCCAAATAGCCCCCATGCAACTTAAATATCTTCCATGACCGATATCGCCATTGCAACCAGCACAAATCCTACAAGAACCACATTAGGTCCAAATGATGTAAGAAAAAATAGATTGAAAAATTGTTTGGAATGCAGATATGCATTAACAGTTTAATCCATTGACTTTGGAAGGTCAGATTATCCCTTAAATCTAGTGCTTTACATGCCTTTCCTTTTAAACAAAGCCACTATATGCCAATATCAAGGATTTGGAACCAAACGAAAAATTCTAGACAATTAACATGAGTCAATCTGAAAGTTCCAAATCTTCATATATTAATTGCAGCAATTAAATGAATCGTTAATGTATACATTCGCTTGCCAGTATGCCTCTCTTTTTTGTGGAATGCCTACTTGTAGAATGTCAATAGTACCATTGAAGCTTATGTGAGCTTTATATAAAAGAATGGTGTAGTTACAAACCTACATAATAGACAACTAGAGTTGTGAGAGATGAATAAAGGATACTAAAGAAGTAGGCCTGATTTCTGCATTGTATACACTGTCTAACAAAAAGTTTGCAGGGAAAAATTATGTTTATAACTGAAATGTAAAGAGTAAGACCATATATCTATTTCCATCGACGTCATGTGATCATGTCAAAGCTTCAGTTATCACCAATTTGTTATACATTGACTGGTGAATTGACATTTGAAGATAAATTATAAAATGGAAAAGAGACTAATTGCCTGTACCCTGAGTTATAGTAGTATGGATAAGGTGGAAAGTATCCTCTATAATCACGTCGAGGTGGAGACTCCATGTTCAGACTTTCCTGAATAGCCTTTGCAAGCAGTTCGTCTTCTTCTAAGTGAGACTGAGATTCAGTATCTGACAATCAACATGTTTAAGTTAGCAATCATCAATGTGCGCCTGATAAAAGTTCAAATATAATTTGGACTTCTTTATCCCAAAACAACCAAGATTTAAGCAGAGTGAATGTACACACAAGTTACACGATAATAAACAAGATAGAGGCATACTGTACTTCTCACAAATTCTTTACTAGCCCCATTTATATCCCCACAGACTTCCATATGGAAAGCCAAATCAATTGTCAAAATAGTTGCATATATTGCTTTTAAAGCCTATCTGAGAGTGATGAAATAATAAGTTCCTGTTCCTTGGAAGAAAAATAAGCCATCTCACAAATCAGGCTGAGTCTTACATATACTTCTCAGAACTCAACAAGAAATGATCAAAGAACTTACAAGAACTCTACACATTTGGGCATTAATGTAAGTTACTCGTCCTGCTGGACTTACCCATCACTTTCTTTCCTTTCTCATCTTCTTCTTTCTTTCCTTTCTCATCTTTTTCAGCAAGAGACAAGTCTTCTTCAGCAACAGAGGCGTCTTCTTCAGCCAGAGACCGTGCAATTGCAAGATCAATTTCTTCTCTGTCAAAATCTGACCATGCATCCTACATTTCCGGCCCAAAACTACGAAGTTAGAACAATAATAATAGAGAGAAAACTTGTTTGTCCCACAACCTCGGACCATTTTCACCATATCAATGCTGAAAATAGCTTATGCATATGAAAAAGAAATGAAACCAGTGAAGATCAATAGCTAACGACATCAAGGATTACCGCCAAAGCAGGAGGTTCTTCCCAAATCGTATCATCTTCGTATTTCTCATGATGTTGCCCTTCCGACATTTTGTGACTGGAACCTTTGAAAATCTTGGGTAGCCAACCCATTATTTAAATTGCTATCCTCTTGTGGGTAGGCGACTATATCCTGCAGACTGAGTATGTTCATTTGAATAAGAACCACCATTAAAAATGGAATCCCAAAAGCAATCTTAAGCTTCTTCTGTTAAAATTTGGGGGGTCCATCTTAAAAGGTCAACCTTGTTAAGAGGAGTAGTCCAAGATCTTTATTAATTGGTCTGTGTCAACATCANTTGGATTATATCCCTTAACACGCCCCCGCAAGATGGTGGCTCGTTTGAGCAGACCAATCTTGAAATCCACGTGCTCACTTTTGGAGTCTTAACGGGATCGAATCGCTCGTTGGAGCATAATGGGCTCTGATACCATATTAAGAATTGGGGATCCATCTTAAAAGGTCAACCTTGTTAAGAGGAGTAGCCCAAGATCTTTATTAATTGGTCTGTGTCAACATCATATATCGATGTGGGATATATATCCCTTAACATCTTCTTTGTCTCTCTAGAAGGGAAAAGTTAATGGACATATATCTCAAATTCAAGCAGTATTATGCCAGGAAGATCATCACTTTAACGGACTTCAGCTAGCCAGATAGGAAAAAAAAAATTCAGTTTTGAATTGAACATCTAATCCAGGAGTCCAACGAAATGTATATGAAATGAAAGCATGCAGATATGACACAGAACTTCAGACAAATAAACTAATTATCTGTGGAACTAATTCCGATATTGATTCTCAGAATTTTCAACTCAAGACAATGAAATCTCAACCTCCTAGATATTCAAAAGTCCAACAATTCACCAATCTCAAAACAAAAATTACCCACCTGATCATCAAGAAGAATAGATTGATTCATAAAGACTGATGTGCTCATTCAGTTTTTTGACAAATAACTTGTCGATAACACAAAATCCAGAAAAGAAAAGGAAAAAAAGGGATAAAAGAAGCAAAGTAAATCACGTTTCAGAGGCTTACCACAAACAGTTGAAGAATCTGCTGAATTTGAAGGAATCTGATGAGCCCCAGATCGGACAAAGAATCCAATTTCCCAGTAGTCATTAAAAGATATTACAAAAAAAGATATCCATTCTCCGACATATTCTACATCTGACAAATCATTTCACATAAGAATAAAGAGAAATACAAAAACTTGAAATGAAATTTGAAATAATTTTTTCTTGATTACCAGAAGAACATTCTGGTTAAAGAAAGAGAAGTATACAAGTTGTACTTGAATTCTACGAAAATATAGGCCAAATGATGCAGAACTTTTATTTCAATCGCTTAGAAGAGACAGATGATGTAAGAATTTCCATTATAACCTTTTTTCAAGATTGGAGATAATTCTATGAAGATTTCGTGCATTTCTCTGACGTGGGACCTTTTGTGCTTTAGCCCCATTTTCCACCATTAGTTCACTAAATGTCAAAAACCCATTACTGTTAACCTTTCCCGTTGACAAAACGTCACAAGGGAAAGTGGAGCTCCTTTTACCTCTGCGACATCTCTTCAACTTTAACTGGGAGTGTTTGATGCACAGTTTTATTTATTTTTTTTAAAAAAAAATGTATTTTATGATGTAATGTTATATAAAATATATAGTTAAAAATAAGAAAAAAAATTGATTTCACGTATAATATTATTTTATTGCAAAAAATGTGATTGGAAATGAGTTTTAAAAAAATGAATTTTAAGAAGAATGTAGATCAAACTCAGCCTAAACCCCTATTTGGTATACATTAAAATTTTCATTATCATTCTTCTACTCATTTTAAACCAAAAATTCTTCAATAAAATAATATTTTTCATCACATCAATAACTTTTTTTTTCAACCACACATTCTCCATTAATCTACTATTCAAAAATAAATTCTTTCAAAATGATATGGCTCAAACACACCCTAAAAAATAAATATGGTTCATGATTATTTAACGTTTTATATCTCGTTTGGTGCACATTATTTTTAAAAGAACGCATTTTTTTGGTTGATGTGATGAGAAATATGTGATTGAAAAAAGGAAAAAGTTATTGATGTGATAAAAAATATTATTTTATTAGAGAATGTGTGGTTAAAAATAAATAAAAAAATGAGAATAAAAAAAAAATGTATCGCGAACACGGACCTAGACAAGAATTTCAAGTCGTTGTGGATGGAGTGACAAGTTTTTGGCAGTTGATTTTTCTCTCCAGAAATAGAGTGCCTCATGATTTTTGTGTCAGGTTGTAAGTGACTACATGGGGTCCAGTCACTGCAGCTCTGCCCCACATGAGATAATTATTCTATTTTTCTGATTTGGCCCCGTTTGGCACTCATTTTTTCTCATTCTTTATTTCAACAACACATTCTATCAATAAAATAATATTATACATAAACTTAAAAAATCTTCTTACTTTTTAACCACACATTCTTCCATCAATCACTATTCAAAAACACATTTTTGAATAAAATGGGTGTTAAACACCCCCTTAGCCCTTGTTTGACATCCATTTTGATCTCATTCTTATTCTCATTTTTTTCTCTTTCTTCATTTCAACCACACTGTTGACACACTAAAAATGCAGCCCAATTCTAAGGGTCCAACGAGCAAAGCCCAATACAGAAGTCCAAAATAAAAGCCTAACGGAAACCCAGAAACAAGGAAACATCATCGCCTAAGCCCATAAGACGCCCAGAGGCTGAGCG
>CAIGRS010305165.1:0-20948 GCA_903798395.1 Fraxinus floribunda
AGAATTAATTTACTGTAGAACTGGAAAATCCTAACCAAACAGGCTCTTATTAGACAATAATTTGTGCGGAAATGAAAATTGATTTGTGTATTCAAAGTGTTACTATATTTTGTTTGTTAGTTTAGATTGTCGTGGTCATAATGATTTGTAATTTGAACTTGCTAAATATTAGATATCTATTTTTTTTTTAAATTTAGGTATATATTACTAAGTTATGGATATTGTGCAAGTTAGAAAATTTTAAAAATGAAATTAGACCCAAACTAAATCAAACCATAATCGAATGACTTGATTCCTATTGGTTCCATATCCTTTAAAAAAAAAAAGTTATTTGATTCCATTATTGAAATAAAATAAAATTGGTTCGATTTGCTTAGAAATAAAACCAAATGGAACCATATCTACCCTTATTTGAATCTGAAGAATCAAGTCAAGCGTAGTCGAGATAAATTTAATTCGGTGTAGTACGAACGCATTCCACTGGATCTTTGCTCTTTGACAAAAAAGTAAACTCTCGCAATTAAGCTCTGTTTGGTCTCCATTATTTAAAATTATAATTTTTAGAATAATATTTTTTTTAGACAATGAGTGATTGAAAAAGAATGAAAAATAATTTTAAATTTATTTTACTCGACTTGACCCGGGTTCATCCATAAACCAACCCGAGCTGACCCATTTTAGGTTGGATCGGGCCGATTCAAGCCCACTCCTACCCGTCACTCTAAATAATCACCGGCAACCCTAGAAAAAATCCCTACATTCTCTAACCATGGAGAAAAACTCCGAACAACCACCGATTTTGTTCACAGCGAAATTCAAGAAATCCAACATCAATGAGAATCACAAAATCTCGTTATCAGAATTCGGCAAAACTTTGAAGCTGATCGGCCCGAAAACTGGAGAGGAGGAATTGAAGCGCATGACGTCGGAATTAGACACAGACGGCGATGGTTACGTTGATATTAACGAGTTCAAGGTGACCTTCTGTGGCAGTGGAGACAATAGGGAGTTGAAGGATGTGTACAACATGGACAGGAAGAGAAAATTCTCGGCGAGTGAGTTGCAATCGGTATTCAAGGACGTCGGTAAGAAGTTTAGCCTCAATGTCTGCCGACGAATGCTCAGATCCGTCGATGTTGATGGCTACGGGTTCGTTGACCTCAAAAGAGTCAAAAAGAAGTTGGGTACGCCTTCGTCAAGCTGTGACTGAATTTTAATTTTACTTCCCTGTTCTGTTGCAATTTAATTCTCTGTTTTATTTACAATTTAAGTAACTTTCGAGAGTGGTATCAGGTGAATTGGGAAGGAAAATTGCTATTTACTACTAAATTTTTATTGCATCTGCAAATAGTTTAGGTCAATCCATTAATAAAAATGTTAAAGGACTTCAATGGATTTTTGATGTATTCAGCACGGAATTGAAAAATTGGATTGAGATTGAAAGGGCAAATGCGCTTATCTTTTAAATTTGTGGTGAGGATGTCGAATGTCATGAGAATCATGCTTTAGGTTACAATTGATGGCCGCACACATATATGCCTCCAACCCGGATTCCTTTTTTGTTATTTTCCTTTTATTGATGCATTCAAACGACTTCGATATACACTCCGTGCTTGATTTGACCGCTTGAAGAAACTGTTTCAATATGTTGCTCTTGATGAATCAAGGCTTCACAGTTGCTTATTTGTTAACGAACCGGTGATTTATAAAGCATATTTTCGTGAACACAATTAATTAGAGTTAGTATTAATCAAAATTAGATTAAATACATAGTCATCGTAGCATTACGTTATTAGCCCCTTTTTGACACACATTCTTTAAAAATGGCATAATGTATTAATTGATCTAACATAATACAATGATTGATACTAACTAATAAATAATACCATACATATTAACAAATAAAATAAGACGATAAGACGCTACGAAATAAATAAAACAACACGAAGTAATTAAAGACGCATAACATATAAACAATACAACAAAACGCTACGAAAATAAAAGACAAATAATACTAATAATACGATATAATAAATCGTTGCTATTGCGTCTTTCTATGCACTTGTGCTCCATGTACATCGCAATTTGTAGATTAGTGTACGTACACATGTTGTGGTTATATAAAAATTTCTTCAATCAAATAAAAGAAAAATAAAAAAATGTCCACTCTCTTTTTGACATCTGTATAACTTTTTGTAACTATTTATGTACAAGTAAAATTATTCATTTTTATGCCAACGTGCTGTTAAAAAATTTGCAGGCTAGCAAAGCAGTCTGTTCTTTTCATGCTGGTACACAGAAGCAAAATAATTATTTTATCAGTATTCATATAGTAACACTGGAAAAACACATATTAGATACAAAATTGATAGAAGTATAATTTAAGAAAACAGGTCCACTTACTATGTACATCCCTTTGAAGCTTAAAATCAGCATTAGGTGACTGTCAAAACCATATACTCAGAATAAAAAAGGAACAGGCAAAGAGATGAAACATAATGAAATTCTACCCCATTAAAGTGATATCTGATGACAATCACCAACCAGAGTCAGTATCTGTATCTATAGCATAACTTCAATTTCTCATCCACTAGAATTAGGTGTAGAGGTGCTAACTGATTTATCAGTGATGACTGAATCCGGTGATGAAGGAGCAACACTACCCTTCAATGGTCCAACATCGCCGTCTATCAAAATATCGACAACCTCTACCTTGTGAGCGTTCAAATCTCCGTTCTGAATTCCTCTCAAAACATCCAACACTTCTTCCATTGAAGGCCTCATATCTCTTTCCTGTTGCAAGCACCGAAAAGCTAACTCTGCAACTAATGTAGCCATCCTTCTCACTACGCTGTTCGTCTCAAATCCAAGACTCAAATCGACTAACTCGTGCAATGTGCGATTTTGAATCTTGTTGACCGCCATGTTAGCCAAGTTAATATCGAGGCGATGCCTGTTGGTATCCACAGCTTGTAACGATGATATAAGCTCGATCAAAACCACTCCAAAGCTATAAACATCGCTCTTTTCCGTGAGTTGGTAGCACTGGTAGTATTCTGGATCGACATAGCCAGGGGTCCCTTGTGGAGCCGTTGACACGTGAGTGACGTCGTTGGGGAACAATCTGGAAAGCCCAAAATCGGCAACTTTTACATGGAAGTCATTGTCAAGGAGAATGTTGTTGGTCTTGACATCACGATGTATTATATCTGATTTGTGGAGATAAGCCAGTGCATTGGCTGTTTCAATGGCAATATTCAACCGCACAGTCCAGGATAGCAAGCCAGAATTGGAACGTTTCCCATGAAGATGATCAGCCACTGTTCCATTTGGTATATATTCATAGACAAGCAGCAGTTCTCGGCTACGTTTTGAAGTGCATCCATACAATGTCACAAGGTTCTGGTGCCTCAACCGAGTAAGGATCTCAACTTCATTCATGAACTG
Source organism: Fraxinus floribunda (assembly GCA_903798395.1). Lineage (NCBI taxonomy): Eukaryota > Viridiplantae > Streptophyta > Magnoliopsida > Lamiales > Oleaceae > Fraxinus > Fraxinus floribunda. Next base: position 3,448 of record CAIGRS010305165.1, read on the forward strand.
CTCTACACGCTTGAAATTGTTCTCGTATAAGCGCTTGACAGCAACTACACGACCATCAGCTAGCACCCCTGTTAACAAATCAAAATATCAATAGCTGCATAAAAAATGCTGCACATATCCGACTAACAAGGTGTCGTACTCGTACCATAGTATACAGTCCCAAAGCCACCATCTCCTAGTTCTCTAGAAGGATCAAAATTATTGGTAGCTTCTTCAAGTTCATTATAGCTGAAGACCTGCACACCGAAATAGGAACTGGTCCTACCGAAGTCGGATTTTGAAGAGGGATAAGAGGGGATGCTTCTGGTAAACATAGTCGAAGGGGGAGTCGAGATGCTTTTGCTTGGAGGATGTAGAAGGTCCTTGCTCATAGTTTCCGTAGATTGTTTAGCAAGCCGTTGTTTTTTCTTCTGCCTATAGTGGAAAATTAACCAACCTAAGCCAACACCAGCAAGAACTGCACCTGCTATGGAAAGGCCTGGAAATCAAGGAGAGAGGACAAAGATTAGTTTTTCAAGCCTATCGTATTGGAGATATAAGTCAAAAAAGTTTTTTTTTTGTACATAGAACAAGATCATACCGACATTCATTCCCGTTTTATTTTTACCACCCCCTGCAGCTGTAATTAGATTGAAGAATGTTAGTAGTAAACAAAGCAATTCAAGAATAGCTAGACACGGGAGAATTAGTTCCCTTGTTCCATCCTGCATAATAAAAGAGCATAAATTTTTTTGAAGGCATTAAAATCAAGATAGTGCGAGCAGCAATATACTATAAAAAAATGTAGACAAAGTTGAGTAGGATCATCAAACTTAACGACGAGGATGTAATAACTTACAGAAAGCTGCATTTCCCATTATACTAATATAGGACTTATTTGTTTCCTGTTTGGAATGTGACTTCTTGCTCTTTTCGACTTAGTTCCAAACTTCCTTAACAACAGATTATATTCAACAAACTTATCTACACAAACGCTAAATGGTATCAATGAAAATTGAATTCATGATTAAAGCATTACCATAGCTGGTATAATCTGTAAGCGTTCCCATAACAATTTTGCTCACCAGCCATTTTAGAATAGGAATTCAGACAAGATGACAAGAGGGAAAAGCACATAATGGATTAATTCTCGAGGAATATTGAAGGGATGGATGAAATCTCGCATCAAATTGCAGTTGTGAGAAAGATGAAATACAAATGCTTTGACTAAGTGAAGGGAAAACGAAATCAAATGAATAAAGAAAACAGGATTCAGGCCGTCTGCAAAAGAGAATTTAAAACTCAAGATGATAATAACAATCCAAGAATGTCATTAAAGAGAAGTATCAAGGCACTGAGTTATTAAAATTTCCTACTATCAGTCTTACTAGAATTTATTGTGCCCATTACCTTGTGAAGGTACTGAATCATTTCGAGGAGGTGTCAAAGCAAAGGGACAAGGCCTATCGCCACAAATACAAACGGGTTGACCTAAACCCGAATCAAACCCGCATTGACCGCCAAATCTATTACACTCAGAACAGTTACTCTCATATGGATTGCTATAATTCACACTGAAACCCTGCATTAAGGCCTCCTCAAGGCTGATATTGAATCCAGTTAGCCTATCACCCGCAGCCCTCAAAATTGGAACAGAAATACTCACATTACAGTATATGATCCTCAATATAGGGTCATTTGGCACCGGCCCGATTAAATAAAAAGCATAGTTAAAATTATCACCACTCGAATTGCAGCTGAAAAGATTGTAAGGTCTCCAGGGCATGACCGATGTATTGCAGCCGTAGATTAAGTTGAGAACTTCGTTTTCCATCCCTTCATCGTCAAAAAGTGTAGAATTGAGAGTAGAATTATGAAATTCAGAAGGGCAGGTGGTGTTGTAAAGGTCTGAACGGGACAGATTCATGGTATTCCGAGTTTGGTCGAGTTGGAGGACTCTGTAGGTGACCGAGTTGCTGGTGAACTCTGTGAAGGCGTTGTCTCGGCACGTGAGTGTGAACTCGGGGAGGCCGCAGTGGGAGGGCCGGTCGCCGCCGGTGAATGGGTATGTGATGTTGTGGATAATGCCGCATGAAAAGGTTCGGTTACAGTTAGCATAACTACTGATGGAGGAGGGTGGGGCGGTGGCGCCTTGTGAATACGCCGCCGCTAGAATGGTGGTTATGAGTATGATGACGAGAGGGGGAGAGAGAGGCATAGTTAGAACGACGTTGAAGAAGTGTGTTTCTTTTTGCCATTTTTTAACGTTCACAGTTGCCTTTTTTTGACTAAGGTACTGTCTGAAGAGGCTAGTGAATGAATTATGAAACAACCAAAATCTTATCCTGTCATAAATTATGATACGTCAGCTTCGGTTAAAAAATTGTTTAAAAGTAACTTTTGACATTTTAAAAGTTTTCCAAACGAGCCCTAAGAGTAATTAAAAATTGAAATTAGAGAAATTAAGAAAATAAAAAGTAGATATTTTGTTAATTAAACTCGTGATGGGGTCAGGTCTATTTGAAATGTCTTCGTTTTGACTTGGTTGCCCACAATTTTTGACATTAGGTATTTTTCTTTTTAATATATTGAAAATCACTTTCATGAACAGTGACCGATATTATTGTTGGGTGCCCACATTATTTATGGTGACCGAAATATTTGGTAGAGACTTAAATGAAAATAAAGAAATGTATTGTGTGATTTGAGAGAGAGAGCGAGGAAACTAAGAAGCACCAAATAATTTAAAAAGGAAAATTTCATTTGTACAGAAAGTGTTATACCCTCTCACATACGCGTGGAGTCCGCGTGAATAAAAGTCTTTTTCTTAGCAATATTTTTTTTCCCACCGCATTTTTTAATCAATATTCCATAATTCAAGAAAACGTCCATTTAATTTAAAATTAGAGAAGTTCTACCTTTCATTTTCAATCTTTCTCATAATATTTGAAATCATGTCCCTTTTTTATTTGGCTAAAATCAGATTTTAAGTAAATTTTAATAAAAGTTGGTAGAATTTATGGTTGAAAAATTTTGAATCCCATAAAATGTGTGGATGAAAATGAATTTAGGAAAAAAGAATAAGATTTTAAAAAAAGAGGCCAAAAATATGCTGTCTTTTTTTTTTTTTTTAAATAAAAAATAAAAACTAAGAATTCCTTCGTACTATTTGATACATAAGCATAGATGTTGAAGAAGTAATAAAAGTTGAAGGTATACTAATTAAAAAACGAATTACGATTTTAAATAGTTGAAACGTATCTTTTCTCGACTCAAAGAAGTTTAGGATGCTTACAAGCTACAAGAATAGTAGAATTTTATTGAAACGAGTTAAAGGATATAGTGCGTATTTGAATATATTTAGAAGGAACCAAAGGAATAGAAAAATATTATTTATGTAGTAAATTGAAAATTTGTGTGAAATATTAGTCAAGACAGCGACAATATATATTGGTTGGTTAATTTCCACCACAGCGTTTTCCTAATCCAACTTGGAAAATGTGAAAGCAAAAAATGGTCAAATTCTAACACTAAAAGAAGACTGCCAACCCAAACCAAATACACATAATAAAATACTTTGAAAACTAAGGTCTGAATGGTTGAAAAAGTGTGCAGAAGACACTCAACAACTAAACATGAAAATATGTGATGGAATTGTAAGGGGGAGTTAAGCCCATGATAGCATCGGAATCGAGGAAAGTATAAGAAAAGACATTTCTTTGAAGTACAATCCCAATTCTCTACACGAAAGGGATTAAAAATATAGTTCCTTAAGAGTACTCGATATGGGTATACTAAAGTGAACTAGAAAAGATAAAACCTGGAAATATGGATGAAACAGAGGAGAGGACGGGAAACCGGATTGTTCTTAATCCTTGGTACAACGAAGGATGAATTTGAACAACCTATATTTTTGGTCCATATATCAGGAAAAAGAAAATCCTCAAAACCTATATATAAAACATGCCTTTCCTTTTCTGCATAATCAGGGATATGTAGGGGCTGATGTAGGGGGGGTTGGATCGACTGTAGTCCCTAGTCCATTTCATTTTTGATGTGCGTGTAAATTTTTTATACTACATATTAACAGTTCGGTCCTAGATTCGCCCCGGTGACATATACCGGTGATTCCATTGATATATAGTGCTTTGAAAGAACGAATTAATACTAACTCAGACTCATCTGATATTCTGGATTTTGTTGGAAAATCAGAGATTTGGAAAAGTCAGGAAGGAATCGTGCGTTTACAGATAATTATATTCCTAAACAAGCAAAAAAAAATTAGTTTCACGTACCGTTTCCAGTTTCAGTAGTGTTGCAAGTTGACGGATAAGTTCCATAAGCACAATAACAAGCAAATGATTGAGAATCCTGATTAGTTCCGCATAGACCACCGGACTGAGTGCAATTTTCGCAGATGTTATTATTCGCGGACCACTGCAACGTGAAGCCACTAGCAAGAGCTTCCTGGAGAAGAACGATTGAAGCTGAAGCTGCCAAGAGCCCTGCCGCAGTTTGATTGACTGGAACGTAGATATTAGTCTCACATCTGATACCAGTTTCAAATCCAGGGATAGATGGAGGAGCTCCTCCTACTGTGAAGAAATTTTCGCTGCGGGTTCCGTTCACATCGCAAGGGAACATCGATGGGAGCTGTGGTGGTATAGGCTGACCATTAGATGTGGAGCAACCGTAGTATAGAGTAATGTCTGGATAATTGGGAGAAAACAGAAAGATGTTTTGTTCCAAGGTTGTGTTGTAAAGGAATCTGGGACAAGGGGCGTTCCATAAATCCTCTCTTGCAACTCTAACTGTCTTTCCGGAGTTATCGATTCCCAGGACACGGTATCGTATTGATGAAATGATAAGAATTGGGACATCGCCTTGGCAATTATTGAGCTGGAAACCTGGATATCCGCAATAGGCCGGCCTATCCCCACCAAAGAATGGATAACTTATTCCCCGGATTCCGGCACACTGAAATGGAACACCACAGGCTTCATATTCTCCACCGTTTTGACACAAGGAACCCGGGATGTACCGGATTAACAGTAGGCTTATGAGGAAAAGAAAATATCTCCGGGTGAGTTTGGGATGCATATTTGGAGAAAAAGAGAGAGGTTACAGAAAAATGGGGTAAGCCAAGCTCATAATGAAGATGGATGGCTTAAATTCCTTTTTTTGGACGTAATATTGATTACTATGCTTTAAAATGTGAACCCAGTGGGAATTGACAAAGCATGTCACTTTGTGCAGTTTTTTCAAACAAATTAGAAGCTTCTGTTGGAAACTTGGAATGGACTAGGTCAAAGAAATATTATGTTATTACAAAGTAATTGCACATAATTTTAATAGTTCCCAGATTTACAAGCACAGAACAAAGTGATATCAAATTTGTATTCCGGACTAACTCCCCCAGAATAAGTAAGGCCCTGTGATTCCCCAAACAAGAGTGAGAACTAGAACAAAGGAATTTGCTTTCGCCTTCCACTGGCTCAAATCTCTTTTGTTTTATACGGATTCAGAACTGAATTAATATTGATAGATACTTGTTGCAACCAACATATTGCTCTATTTCTTTTAATTGTCCTACCACGTGGATGAGAATCATGGATTCAAGACATGTATAAAAGATCTCAACGAAGGTATGGACCTAAATTGGTCGCGATAGCAGGAGATTAATGAACTCGTGAGTTGCGGAGTCTCTATGGTAATGAATGCCTAATGTGATGGAGATAATATAGACCTATGTGTGATCTTTCTATTTCTAATTGAAAGAAAATGGACGAAAGATGTTATCGGTTAAAGGAAACCCATTGATGATCTTGTGCGAGTCACGAAGGAACGGTTAATTGTTGAAGATGTATGAACAAAAGTCTCCTATGGGGGATGGTCTTGAGTTCATAAGAGAATTGAGTAATTACTCTATCTGATAACCTTTTAGAATGGAATCTCAAGGTTCTAACAGTTAGTCCAGTCTTTTTATTGATAAGAATCAATACGATCTTTATAAGGCTCTTCCTTCTAATCAAATCCAATGGGATCCTTCGCTCTTCCAGAACTGATACAGAAATGGTGCGTGCAAAGTGCTTATATGTCGTTGGATATTTGATTTCGTATAGGTAATTTGCTTTCTTCAACAGCATAAAAGAATTTGTATTTGGTTAACTTGCATTTCGTAAGTTGATGATGTTTATATTCGAACTTAGGAAAGGAAAATTGTATGCAACATTTTAAAACCGATCAATGAAAGGCTCGTTAGGGTGTCATCCTTGAAGGGTGATGACAAATTTTGGCATATTTTGGAAGAGTTTTGGATATGAGCTGAAATAAGGGCCATGAATAGGTAAAGACCAGTAGATTGGTGAGAAGCTTAACTAACGATAAGGCTATGCCTTCTGTTCGATTCAAAAAACTTGTTTACCTAACTAAAGAAACAATGAGAGACGAGTTCAGAAAGTTGTGGAGTTGGATCAACCAGAAGACATGTCATCTTATTAGATCTTGATGGTTGTCTTCCTAAGCAAATCGTGTGTGATCAATCATGAACCTTCATACGAGTAGAAGCAGGAGGTCATAACTCAATACTTCTTAGTCAAGAGTCTTATTAATATGGCCAAAATACAACTACCATGAATAGGAAAGAAGTGACTCCACTTTTTTGTAAGTAGTTTTTATGAATATGGCCAAATATACAACTACTATGAATAGGAAAGAAGTGACTCCACTTTTTGTATGCAGTTTCTAATTCCAATTCACTGTATTGTATTGTTAACCACACAAACACGATCTTAAGCAAGTAGCACTCCATCGGTGTCAAGTTCACTTCAAGAAGTCCAAGTTGGCCTATGACCGTAGTTCAATAGCTCCGATATTTTCTTCCTACTCACTTTTACTAGGACAGAATTTTCTCCCTTCCACATTTAATAGAAGACAAGTAAATTGCGTTGTCAACATCTTACCAGATTCAAGCGATTGCTCACCAATTCATAACGGAGAAAATAATTAACCACTGATTCATTTCAGTCAAAATCTAATTGGACCGGTTGGAAAAGTGTATCGAATTATACTACTTTTCAAGCCTAACAATCCTCAAAGGATGATTCCTAGAGAATTGTAACTACTGTCAATTGCCAATTTATCCGTTTAAGATTTCTACACCTTAGAAATGATCCTCCTAACAGTAATACTCACTTGACCATACTGTCATTTTACCACGTTATTATGTCATCTTAGTCTCATACTTGATCGTTTCATAATGCTCATTAGTAGTCGAACCTTGGAATCCTCTATCCAATGGTGAAAAATACAATCTACGAATAAGCCCTGATTCCTAATGTCAAGAGTATTAATAAACGAAGAAGGAATCAGAAAAGAAAGAAATGCGCACCCGAAGAAGATCTATCTGCATTAGTCCTCGAGCAGGTTGCCGATATGTATGGCTGATCAGGGCAAAAGCAAGATGTTTGATTTGTAGCAAAGTTAAATCCACACCGTCCCTTCGATTCAATGCAGTCATTGCAATCTTTGTCGTCCATCTTCCATCTGATCTCAAAACCCTTCTGGAGGACCTGATCCAACGTTGTAGAATTCACTGATCCTCCAGCTCCATGTCCATCTCCAGTACTCACAAGTACCGGAACCACAACACTTGTATTACATTTTCCAGGGCCTTGAGTTCCAGGCAATACATAAACACTATTATATCCACGAGAGCAAACAAGGCTTAAACCCGGAATATTCAATGTAGGACAACCGTATAGAAACGTGAGGTTCGTGGTGGTCGCTGAATAATCAAACAACGAGTAGTCTAGAGTGGTGTTAACCATGTCTAGTGGACAAGTTTCCCTCATCACATCTTCCCTAACAATCCTCATAGTTTGGGTGTTTTCGTTAATTCCCAACACGTGATACGTTGCGTTCATTATATCGATGGTTGTTACATCATTCTGTTGACAGTGAAGGACTAAACCAGGATATCCACAATATGGAGGATCATCTATTCCCCGGAAAGGGTACCCAATATTGGTGATTGTCCCGCAGCTGAACTTGTTGCCACATGTTTGGTAAAACACTTCAGGATTGCTTGATCCACTGGGGAGAACTTGGACTAGAATCAAGAATCTTATGGCCAATAGGATAAAGAATGAAGAAAGGGTTTGGGAATTCATATGAATTTATGAATGATAGATGAATCGCAAAGGTATTTCTGGCGATTATGTACAATAGAAAAGATGATAGAATGGTATTACTTTCCCTCAAACACTTCTTTATAAAGGAGTTGGTACTGAAATTCAATGAAAATGATAGAAGAGATAAATTTGGTGGCCAACTTCGCAAAAGGAGTACTAGCTAGCTAGAACAAGAAAATTGCAGTAGATGAATAAATTAGTTGAGAGTTTGTTGAAGATTAATTTCAATTAGATGGGGGTCAGTTAACAAGTAATTTGAATTTTGAAGGTTGAAATATCATTTTCATTTCGATTTCGTTACCAAAATGAAATCGTTGAGGACACCCTACCTAATATTCATGACCATAGTTTATAATTTATGGCTGTTGGTTGACACTACGTGAGAGCTAACTGAAAACAGATGTTTGATTTCAGTGAGAAGATAGCCATACGTGCTGACGTGCATGCACGTTCAAAATTTCGATGGAGAAACCACGGCTTCTATCCTAGACTAGAAGAAATGGATGCCACAATGCCAAGGCCGGGATGACCCATTAACATTGATATTTTATTTTTCTTTCTTTGTATTGTTAAGTTCTGGAGCCTAATTATTGTCATTGTTTAGAATACTTATGTGGATCGACATTGTAATGATCATAAAAGAGAAGAGATCGGAGAAAATAAAGTGTGAAAGTTTTGTCTTGTAAACTTCTTTTCATCACAGTCAATTACTGTAGTGGCAAACGATGACTTACTCTTACATTGAGACGAACCTCAATAAATTTTGTGTGTATATTTTCTTACTGTCATTTTATTGCTCTTGGTGGTATAAAAATTGGATTTTTAATTCAACCGAGCTTGGTGTACCGGGTGAGGGTTGACCGAACCCCCACAGGCACCTCACAATAGGGGGGTGGGTGGGTAGGGATGGGATTTTTTGGGCAATTTTTTATTACATGCGGGATCCACCCATGTGAGTTATATGTATAAATTTTGTCAACCCACTTCGATACAAGTGGCTTATTCCTTCTTAATTCTCAACATGTCTTTCTTTATTTCTTCTTGTAACATTATGTAAAAAATTCGGTACAAATAGATTATTCCCTAAAATAAAGCTATACTTGTCTTTCCAATCAAATTCTATATTTTTAATGGTAAAATGGATAACACGGTCCAATCAAAACACAACTTTGAGAACCAAAATGTCAAGAAATAAAAAGTTTGAAACATAAGATGCTACGTTATTGTAAATTAACGGTGACGTTTGCTATAATTAAACACTATATTCAATTCATCTCATGCTACATTATTGTACATTAATGGTGACCGTTGCTATAATTAAACACTATATTCAATTCATCTTATGGGTCAAAAAAGGGTACAAGTTACTTGTGTTGACTGTTGATAGTAGCCCATTTATTTTCAAAATAAATAATTTAATATCTGTTTAGTTTTATTGATTTCATAAATAGAATATGTACTTGATCACGATCATTAAAATAAAAAAGCTCAGGGGCTTTGTTGAAATCTTTAGAAACTATGGGGACCAATTACAAATTCACAGCAAACCGAAAGTTCTGGGGTGAATCTGCACTAAACTAAAAGTTCAATGACATATTTGCAACAACCAGAAAGAGTAAGGACAAGTTTGCAGTTTTTTTAAAAAATATTTCTAGGGACCGACGGGCAATAGAAATGACAACAACTTTGATAAGCCTCCGTTTGACACCCATTAATTTCTCATTCTCAATCTTATTTTTCATTTCAACCACACATTCTCCTAATAAAATAATATTATACACAAATCAAAAAATTTTCATCATTTTTTCACAACACATTCTTATATCAATCACTATTCCAAAAATTCTTTTCTACTCAAAATGGGTTTCAAACATGGGCTAAATATGTTATCATTATGGACGCTTATGCACAATGTGTTGACTGTTGAGGACCAAATGAAAATGAAAATGTACGATGAACTTATTTTTAGGATAATAAAATATTCTTGTAACACTTTAAATGTAAGGAAACTATAAACTTTCCGAACATGAGGCTCTACAATAAGATTACTCAATTTCTTTACGGAACGAGTCAGAAAGGGACCAAAAGTCCGAAAAATACAACACTCGATCCATGATCACGAGAACTATGGCTTGAAATGAGATAACTTATTTAAAAAGTCACATTTATTATCTTCTATAAATATCTCCGAAAAAATAGACCTCTTCAACTTTTATATTAAATACAATAATCAATTTATACCTTACTTCGATTCAAGTCCAAGCACTAGTAGTAGGGTTAAAAAATCAACCCCTTTTTAATTTTTGGACCTTTCATAGCCGTGCATATAAGGTCATTCACTAAAATACATGGATAGTAATGAGATTTGACATAGGGTCCATTAATTACGTACTTTTCAACAATTTATTGGCACAATTCCTTGTCACCATCGAACTTAATATAACACTAACAAATACTAAATTCCAAAGTGCTCGATGTACAAAAACTGTACACCACAGAAACACACTAATCCATACATAAGCAGGTGGGCTTCGTCATTTTTTTACAATATTTAAATACACTATGGAATCCACATTTTATCTCTATTCTGGTCAACTTATGTGGTTTCCTTTCTGTACATGTCCGTCTACCCAAGTCTCCTTTATCTCTATAACCTCAACACAACCGACAAGCCTCGCCTCCTCCTTCCTCTCCCAACTCCCAACCATAAATAGGCTTTGTCTGTTCTACTAGGTCGCTGTTGGTAGCACAAAATTGAGGTCATTTATGTTTTAACATAATATTTTATTATTTTTATGTTTGAGTTATATAAAATGTTTTAATTTTATTATCCAGACATTTAACTCAAAAAATATAGTAAAGAATTAAAACGGTTGACCTAGGTCAAACTGATAGTAAAAATAAATAAATAAATAAAATTGACATGAGTTTATTGATTTTGAGATGAATTAGATACTTCTAATTCATAAATTGTAAAATTTTAGATTGAGTTGGACGGTATTATACTTGAACTATCGAACCGATGTCTAGACAAGGTTGTGATTTTGAAGATGCGTCATGTTTGGTGGAGATTGAAATTAGATTTTTAGTAAATTTCGATAAAAGTTGATGGAATGTGTAATTGAAAAGTTATGAATAATAAGAAATGTGTGGTTAAAATTAATCGTCTACTCATTTCAAGATGCCGACTTGTATGACAAAACCAATCTTAAAATTGGATTATTTATTCCAACTTCTATTTGAGCCTTAAAAGATTGAATTGCAAGTTTAGATTTGCTACAATCCAGTATCATATTGAGTGTTCGAGTCCTATCTTAAATCTAGTCTTTGAAAGGATGATCAGTTAGTACGAACATAGTTCAATCCTACATAAAATTGAGATGAAATTCTATGCAATTGGAGTACAAACATACCTGATCCTGATGATTCCGATGATCCCATTCCCGCCGGTGACGGTTGCGTAGTATTTCCGGTAAGAAATAGGCTGCCCTTGCAGACGACGGACCCCGGAGGCTGATTCTGGCACAAACAAATGAACTGATTCGAAGCAAGATCATACCCACACCTCCCACCCGAGTTCTCGCACAAACGGCACGCAATAATGTCCACCTTACACCGAACCTCAAATCCCTCTCGCACAAGACCTAACAGATTGGGCAAACCCTTCAAATTACCAAAAGAGTTGTAGCTAGTTGGAACCACAAGACTGGCATGACACAAGGACTCGGAAAGCAGAGTTCCCACCTCAACGTAGCCATTTCTGTTCATTGTCCCCTTTACGGGGCAATCAAATTGATACGGTAAAGGTAGAACTGGAGGTGGGCAACCGTAATGAAACGTGAGATTCATATAGGCAGAAGCATACTCAAAGAGTTCTGGATCCAGGGCTGTGTTGACGAATTTCGCTCCACAGATGTCTGTGGAAATGTCTATTCGAGTGATCCTTAGAACCTGCGTGTCCTGGTTAATATCCAGGACGCGGTATTTCAGTGTTTCAGTCTCAATTATCGTAGTGTCGTTTTCACATTCGAGTTTGAGCCCGGGATAACCGCATTCCCGAGGCCTGTTATTTCCCCAGAAAGGGTAATGAATGCCAGTGATTTTCCCGCAGTTGAACAGATTTCCACAGCTCTTATACTGTTCATTTTCATCGCCTGACAGTGGAGTAATTAGATGGAACAAAAACAGAACTGTGCAGAAGCAAATAGGGAGAGGTTTGGTAGAGAGGAATTGAGATTTCATTTTTTGTGTCGTGGCTATTGGGGAACATTGGAGGATGTAATAATAATTCTTAATGAAAAAGGAGGCAACTGCATTGAAGAGAGGCGGGTGAAAGTTGGGAGAAGATAGTCATTTTCTTTGACTATTTTTAAAGCTCATTTGGCATGTCTTTCGAGAAATCAAAACAAGACTTCGAAATTCAATAGTTGCTTTTGAACCCGTTTGATGTAAAAATACTTCTTCTAATTATAAAAACGTTTAGTGAAAATTGACTCGATGGGGCATTCTATGAAAGCTCATTCGGAGAATGAACCAATTAAGGTAACTTATTCAGGAAATTGCAGAAACGGGGTCTTACTATCTCATAAATGAGTAGAGAGAAAATTCGACTTCTAAATTTACGTCACTTCATTTACAGTCAATCTTGTTTTAAATAAAGAGAGAGAGAGAGAGTAACAATAACTTATCAGTTAGCATAAAACTTAATTGCATTTTGTGACATCAATGCATACGTTAGTGTAGTGTTGGAACACCACAGGTGCTGGCAACCCTTCTGGCATTGGGAGAGTTAACATAGTGACTCAAGCTTGGATATTTTATTTACCCACCTGATCCTTTCATCTTGCTGGAGCAGGCATTTGAGGGAGGCTGGGACATCAGAATTGTCCCCGCGCATGGACTCTCCAGTTGGCTACAATTTACTGCCTCTGTCACGTTCAATTCGCCAAACAGAGGGCAAAACTAGTTGCTATCTTCATCTATAAATGCACAATGGTCTGGACGAGGAAAGAATAATGCAGAAATAGTAGTTGCTATCTTCATCTATAATATTTCCAAATAGTAGTTGTATTTAAAGAGAGATGAGCATCTGGAAACCATTCAAAAGGATGGTGGCGTAAGTTATCGAACGGCCGGATGTTGAATGGCATCTCCCGTTCTACCTAAAAGCGATACTAGGAGAAAGGAAAATTCCAGATGGGGTCCTCAAACCTTGCTTAGTAGTGCAACTAGGTCTTCAACCTTCTAATTGAAGAACTAGAGTTCCCTGTCTTTCAATAATGTGGCATTTGGGTCCACATTTGGCCAAAAAAAAAAAAAAAGGTCCATTTAGGCAGCAAATTTACACGGGACTATCAATAAAAGCTCAACACCATTTTACAATGAAAAAAATTGAACACAAATTAAAAATACTTCCAAAGTTCAAATTTTTATGATTCCAATCAAAATTAGTTGAATTGAACTGATCAAAATCAACTACGATGGTCACGTCATATAGAGAATTGGGGGCAAGTAGGATTCCAAATTTGGGACCACTGCAGTGACAAAAACCCCGCATTATTGAAGTAGGGATGATAAAAAAACAGTTCAATTCGATATCAGTGGACTCGGTCCGAATGAGACATGGATTACCCGTCTAATCGGGTAAATGGGGCGATGGTCATTATTTCGAAGCAGGTACGAGAAATATAGTCCTTGTCCCACTTAAAATTAGTTTCAAATTTAATTTTTTTATCAAATAAAAATAATAGATTTAACATCATTTTTAAAGAGAATATAAATTGTTTTTTTTTTTTACAAATTAATAGAACAAATAATAATATTTACTAATTAAAGACATAAAAATAAAAGTAAAAAATAAATTGGACGATAAGGGCACCCCATCTCGCTTTAATCGGGTATAATGATGGGGTAATGTAATAAAAATACCCAACATGATGAGGTGAGAATGGCTGATTCGTCCCATAATCACCCCGTTGTCGTCCCTATATTGAAGGCATAATAGCTACCATTCTCGTGATACAAAATACATGTGCATTAGAACTCGTGATCCATGCCAAAAAGACAATGACACTTCTCTGATACTAGTTAGTGCTGAAAATTGGGGAGAGATTGAGAACTTTATTTGAAACGAGATCTTGAAAGAGGCAAGTTTTCAACATCAACACACAGTATTAACCGAAAAGAAAAAAGATAAATCAAAGCCATTTTATTAGAAAAGATGAGGAAATACACAGCCAGCAAGTCCATTCATGCTCTTATAATGTAGCAATACAACACTACAGGTGAATTTTGCAGATTAGCATCTAGGAGTGGGCACACCACAGATGTTAGCAACCCTTCTGGCATTGGGAGAGTTAACATACTGACTCAGGCTTGGATTTCTTATATACCCACAAAGGCAAGGCTCCTGTTCCTTCAGCTTGCTGCAGCAGTTGTCTGATGGAGGTAGCGACATCATTATTGCCCCCGCGCATGAGCTCAGCTCTAGCGGGCTGCAATTAACCGCCTCCGTCACATGCAATTTGCCAACAAGCAGAACCACCACTGCCAAGCAGAATGCAAAAGTCGCTGCTTTCTTCATCTTCAAAATGGACAGTGGTATTAAGAATTATCCAAGAAAGTTATGCGATTGTTGTGTTTTGGAATGAAGAAATGTCCTGCAATTTATAGAAACAAGGGTCTGATGCTCAAGATGAGTCAATTAGTGTGCATAGGAAAATGTTCCAATTGAAAAAAGATGTTGGATACAACACCAACGAATAGATGGAACAGCCATTAATAGTCCTGGACTCGAGTGTCTGGATGTCCAATAACATAGANTGCAATTTATAGAAACAAGGGTCTGGTGCTCAAGATGAGTCAATTAGTGTGCATAGGAAAATGTTCCAATTGAAAAAAGATGTTGGATGCAACACCAACGAATAGATGGAACAGCCATTAATAGTCCTGGACTCGAGTGTCTGGATGTCCAATAACATGGACTCCGTTGGTAAGCGCAATCAATTTAGGATTAATGCAGAGGGAGTACCTCTTTACAATCACACACTTCAAGGCACATTAAAGGATGAGACCGTTTTGGATGTACTATGCTGGAGGAGAACACTCCTAAGCATTCAATTTAAAAACTGCAATGCATTCCAAGTAGAAGGTTATTCCTCAAATATGCATAAATTCTTTCTCAAATTTTTATTTTTATTTTTTTATTGTTGTTCAAATGATGAGCTGTCGCAAAATTTCCAAATGGTGATGGGAAAAAGTACAAAAAATTGCTATGCTATTACAAAAAATTAAAACAGAATCAAACTGACCATGTTATTGTTACATAATAACCGTTCCTCTCTTCTTTTCCCGCTCCTTCTCAATGGCTCGGGGAATTTTCCTTATTGCTCGAATTTTGCTTCGCAGCATATCTGTAAAACCACCTCTCATAATCCGCCTAAACCTCGTGTCTTCAACTAAGGGCTGCAAAGCAGGCTGCGCTCCTGGTTCATCACTTTCCCTTTTTCCCAGCAACCCACCAATCCATCAACAGAGAAACTGGTAACAGATGATGCAAGCCCAATGTGAGCACCCATCACCTTACTAATAGCATCCAATGTTCCACCTGATCTTTCCTTAATATTATTTTAAGAGCTTCCTTGTGTGCTGGATCGAAAGCATCAGTCTTTCAATAGATCGGTATTACTGGTAAGAGGAAATTCCTAACACCGGAAGAAAGAAGGTATGCAGAAAGAAACAAAATCGATAAGCACAAACAGCATCCAATCGCCTAAAATTGTGTGCGCACACAGCAATAAACGATTTCAGAAAGCAAACCTGTTGCATCAAGAGCACGAATTGATTCACAAAAGGCATTAGCTTTTTCTCTCCGGCGCACTATATCATTTGATGGGATTTGGTGAGGCTGTGAATTGAGAAATCTTGAACAAGAGGTGTACACACAGTTAAAGAAACAAATATTTCACTAGTGAGCAACATGAACAAAAGAAATGTATTACTAGTTGTTGAAATAAAAACCGAAATGGAAACAAATTAAAACCACCAAAAAAAAGTTTCAAGGATATATTCTCGAAGCCTATCTATTGTATGTGGTACAGCAAATGCCAGTGCACGAACCACAGCAATGGTAGCTTCAACCGATCCATCTTCAAGAAAAGCATCCATTTGAACCCGTATCTTGTCAACAATCTAGCGAGAAACTTTTTTCAGTTGACATATAAAAGCTATGCCCAGTCAGCAAAACCTTGATTCTAAAGGTACATACATACCGTGTCACTTTTAAAATGCTGAGTTACAGCTCCAAAAGCATCAATGCTGGCGTATTTCACATTCAGGTTTTGGTCAGAACCAAGAGTTACAAGAGCAGGCAATACATGAGTTGAGGCAACCTTTGCATCAATATATGGCACCTAAGAGACCAAGAAATCAAAGTATTAAAAGCAACCATAAAATCAAAAGGAGATGACTGATATTTAGAAGTAAAAAAGACTCGCAATGATTTTCAACAAATGGGCTGCATTGATTTTAAAATTCATGTCAGAACTCACAACCAATTCCCAGATGATGTTAAATATCATACTATGATGTTCTTCAAAGATGTTGCATTGTGGAAATGCTAAAAACTCAATACACAAATAATTGAAGACGAAACATAAATTCAATGATTCGAAAATTAATCCGACTATACCAACCAAATAAAGCGAACGGAATTGACAATCTCATGCTTTGCCTGCCGACCTTCCAGTCCAGAACTTTTAATGAATAGGTTCCTCGAGTACTGGGTCAATTCTCCATGCTTGCTTGGGTGTCCTAGCACGCCCACCAGTAGAATTGGTAGGACACACATTGTAGCAAGTCTCTCAGCCACTAAAGTTTGGGGTCTCAAACCTGTTATGGAAGAAACAATGCCTATAATATAGAGTTTACTAATAGTCATAGATACCAGTATTGGTAATTTTTCAGAAAAACAATTGCCTTTTATTCTCGCCTGCACAGTGGATGAGAAGAATTTGAAATAAGCATTTTCACCAATTGCTACCAGAAACACGGGAAGCATGATGTGTGTATCAAAATAAATGAAAAATCGTAGGGCTTACAAAATTTCTAGGTAGAAGAGCAACAAAAAATAAAATAAAAAAAATGAATTACAACAATAGGATGCAACAAATTCTAAGGCCAAAAGTGATTATGCATGAACATTAACATCTTTTTCAATATATAAAGCAATAACATGTCAAATCAAATATCCTAACACCACCCATACTAAAAACACATTTAACCTCAAATTTAAACAAATCTTTAATCCTACTCAAGGTTTTCAATAACCAT
>CAIGRS010305173.1:0-10094 GCA_903798395.1 Fraxinus floribunda
GCAAGGTCAGTTTTGGTCGATTTTTAGTTTTTTTTCCTTTTTTTTTTCCCTCTCTTTTCTACAAAATTCAAATGAGGAGCATTTGAAAGATTTTAATTTATTTTTTTTTACCTTTTTTTAAACGAAAATTTGGCCAAAGGCTTTTTTGGAAAATGAGCTGGGTCACCTAGCCATTAACACATAATTCATCTGTCTACACTATATCCGTTGTCATCAATATGAAGACTTGTCGGGTTGTTATGCCAATCAAAATCAATGATGAGTCTAATAGTTTTTATTATAGGCTTAGGCCCAATATGAAGACACAATTATAAGAACCAAGTCTCCGAGGAAGCCCAAACCCAAATCTAAATGAAATAGTTGCTTTTAGAATGCGACATCATCATAGTCTATCGCTCAGTAACAACTTCATCTCATGGAGAGTTACGAACCTTTGGATTTGGATGAAGATCTGTTGGTTATTGGATTTAATCATCATAAGAGGAAATTAATTTTCATTTGAAGATTTAACCCAAATGAATAATGAATCTTATATCATCTCGAGGTCATTGGATTTTGTTTTTAAATCCTCACATATAAGGGTAAGATAATAATCTTGAAGGAGCTTTTAATGGGCTACTCAAATTCTCCATCCCTTTGATCTTCTCCCTTGTTCTCCATTAAGTGCCTCCCTTTTGGGAAACATGAAAAAATGTGGCTGACCCTTAACCATGAAAAATGTGCCCACAAAGGGCATATTTATAATACTCGATTAGGATTTTATAGTTGTAAAATTATCCTTAGACTTTATTGTATTCTTGAGTAGAGTGATAGTTATGGAAGCAAATTACGATCTAATAACAATATCCTCCAATTATCATTCCACAAGTCAATTACCATTTTACCGTCAATATGTTGAAATCAGCAAAATGATCGTTTTGTCCTTCAACTTGTATTACCCTCCAAGTACCGTTTTCATAAGGTAAACTCTTTGTGAACAAATCACAACATAGAGTCCAACGATCTCGTCTTCGAACTACTGAGCTCAGGTTCAATTGCCTATAAAAATACCTTAGAGTGACAATCATCTCATCATGATGATTAATGGATTCCATTATTCCAAGTATATGATCTCTAACTATTTCGACCCGAATCCCGAAGCACAGAGATCAATCTTCTAAGTAAGACTTTACTCATTGGTACCTCAAAGAACTTTAACTAGCAATCAAAGGTACATTGCTCGCTTATGATTTAGGTGACTTGTTTGATAATTGAGTAGAATCTCATTCCGAGTAGTCACAAATGAGTCATCGACGCGGTCCCATTAAATGTGCATCAAAAACACATTATTGTTCTTATTCTTAAATCTAGACAAATCTCAATAAGAATGATGCAATTTTATGAACATAAAGTGTCCAACTTTATGTACCAATTGTGAACGATATATTTTTGATCACATAACAAATTATGTCTCACTATACTCGAACTATTGAGTATACAATTTGTGACATCCTATATGATCATGGAAACTTATAATTATTCCAAATAAAAACACTCGAATAATCAAACGTTAGTTTATAATTACGTTTTACAAATTACTACTCGAAATGGCATCAAACTAACAACCTCTCACTTGCCCTTTTAGAGTGTATGTATGTAACAGTACTCATCCTCTCAAGATTCCTATCAATAACTTTAACTGGTAAGCTATTGGTGAACGGATCTGTAAGATTATCTACTTATGTAATCTTTCTAACCTTTTATATCTCCTCAATGAACAATATCTCTAACAAGGTGATATGTTTGCCACATTGATGGCTCATTGGTTTTTCAGCAATGACAAACGCTCCATTATTATCACAATAAAGTGTTGTGGGTTCCATTGCCAAAGGTACCACATCAAGGTCTAAAATAAACTTCTTAAACCATACAATTTCTTTAGCAGCTTCACAAGCGCCTACATATTCTACATCCATGGTGGAATCACCAATACAAGATTGCTTGATACTCCTCCATACTATGGCTCTACCTCCCAGTATAAATACTAAACTCGATGCAGACTTCCTAGAATCATGATCGGATTGAGAATCAGAATTAGTATATCCAATAGGATTCAGATCATGTCCTGAATGTGGAAGTATATAATCTCTCATTCTCCGAACTACTTGATATGCTTCACTACTATCCAATGTTATGATCCCTGATCAGACTAATAGCAACTAACAATATCCACAGCATAACAAATATCCAATCTAGTGCAAAGCATAGCATACATGATGCTCTCCATAGTCGAAGCATAAGAAACCTTCTTCAAGTAATCTATCTTCATTTAAGTATTAGTAGAATGCTTCTTAGATAGATGAATTTCATGTCTAAAAGGAAGTTGTCCCTTTTTGGAATTTTGTATCGTGAATCTAGATATTATCTTGTCAATATATCTTGGGATAATGCTATCCATCTATATTTCCTAACTTGTAAAATACGGATTCCCAAAACATAACTAGCTTCTCCCAAGTCCTTCATATTAAAATGCTAGGCAACCATTTCATTACAAATGAAAATGTCCCTACATCATTTTCAATATATAGAATGTCATCTACATAAAGAATCAGAAAAACTACTTGTTTCTCTTGTACACTCTTGTATACACAAGGTTCATCTAGATTTTAGTAAAAATCATAGGTCTTAATGGTTTGATTAAATCTCACATTCCAAGACTTGGACGGCTAGAGTTTATAAATGGACCTTTACAATTTGCAGACTTTCCTTTCATAGCCTTCTTTCATGAACCCCTCAAGTTGCATCATGTATATGGTCTCATCAAGACGTTCATTTAAAAATATTTTCTTGACGTCCATTTACCAAAACTCATAATCATAGTAACTGGAAATGGATACAAAAATTCGAATAGATTTAAGCATGGCAACCGATGAAAATATTTTTTCGTAGTTGATACATTCGCTTTAGGTAAAAACCTTTGGCCACTAGCCTTGCTTTGAAGGTTTCAACCTTCCCATCTATACCTCTTTTCCTTTTATAGACCCATTTGCACCATATAGGTTTGACACTATTAGGTACAATCACAAGATCCTAAACTTTGTTGGAATACATAGGTTCTATCTCTGAGTTCATTGCAAATTTCCATGGTTTAAAGTCTACATCTTCCATTGCTTCTTTAAACAAAGTGGATTTTTTTTTTCCTCAATAGAGATTGTCTAGTAGGAATCTTCATAGAGCAAGTACCTAGAAGGTAGTCTCATAACCATCCCACTATGAGTAATGGTTGAAGGTGTTTGATCATCCTTTTTGACCAAAGGTTCTTCCTCTCCTCCCATTGATTGGTCATGCCCCTAGTTAGGACCAACCTCCTCATCATCCCTATCATGAGAAGCATGTGGATGTGCAACAATAGGTGCCTCATTCTCTACTACATCTGGTTCTGTTTGTCCATGAGATTCTATGTGCATTTTGTTCACTTCCTCATCAGTAACCATTGATTCTATAGGAGGATCCAAGTCATCAATATTTGATTCTGTGCGAAAATCTAGAACAGCGTTGTTTAAATCGTGTTTTAATACATGTTCCAATAGAATCTTAATAGTAGACATGTGTTCTTCTATAAAGTTGTCTTCTAAGAATGTTGCATTTGTACTAACAAATAACTTCTTATCTAGATGACCATATAAATGGTAACCTCTTGTTCCTTTTTGATAACCTACAAAAACATAAACCTTTGATCTTGATTCCATCTTATCTGTCTTTTCCTTTAGTACATCTATATCCAAATGTGGTGTGGATTAGGCTTGTGCCCATTCCACAATTAAATAGGTCTCTTTTCGAAACACCATTCTGTTGGGGAGTCCTTGGTACACAAAGTTGGGACAATATCCCATTATCCGATAAATAGACCTTAAACTCTTTGGATAGATATTTTCCACCTCGATCGAATCGAAGGGCCTTGATACCCTTACCCAAATGTTTCTCAACCTCCGTCCACAATTTTTTGAATTTTTCCAAAGCTTCGGATTTGTGAGATATAAGGTACATGTATCCAAATCTAGAGTAATCATCTATGAAGGTGATGAAGTACTCATATCCTCCTCTAGCCTGAGTACTAATGGGTCCAAAAATATCGAAATGTACCAATTCCAATACTTCTTTAGCTCTTAGTCCTTTAGCTTTAAAAGGTCTCTTGGTCATCTTTCCTTCTATACAGGATTCACAAGTTGGTATGGATTCCTCCTCTAAATCATTTAAAGGTCCATCATTCACCAATCCTTAAATCCTATTTAGATTAATATGACCAACCTAAGATGCCATAAGAGAGTTTCATTAGTATTAGATAACATTTTTCTTTTCCTAGCAATAGTAGTGTTATATATAGAGTCAATCATAGGACTTAAGATATAGAGAATATTAATCGTATGACCCGAACATATAACATAATTACTCAACTTAATAAACACTGTAGAATGGGTAAAAAGTACCGAATAACCAATATGATATAAAAGTGCAAAGAGAACCAAGTTCCGTATAAGTTCAGAAACATAACAACAGTCATCCAAAATCGAATGTCTTCTATTTTGAAAACATAAAGTAATGGTACCAACACCGATGGTAGACACTACTGCTGTCATGCTAACTCTAAGAGTGTCCCTTCAATGAGGTGCTTGGTTACTTGGAAGCACTGCAAAGAGTTGCAAACATGATTAGTGGCTCCAAAATCTACAATCCAAGTATTAGTAGAATCAACTACTAAGCATGACTTATGAATATAGCAACGCCTTTACCTTGCTTCCCTTTAGCTAGATGATCTAGGTAATTTTTCTTCCAATGACCCTTTTGTCTACAAGTAAAACACCTTCCCTTTGGTTTCCCATCAATAGTAGTCTTCTTCCCTTTTGACTTGCTATCTTTCTTTTAGTTTGGCCTCTTTCTCTTATTTTCTCCTTTGCCACTAGAAGGTTTAGGATGAGAGGGTCACTATCACAATCAAAGAATTTCCACTTCTGGCTTGTAGAAAAATTTTCGCGTTTTGGACCTCTTTCATTAATTACATCGAAGACATGTCCATCTTGTGTAGATTATAATCAACTATAAACTACAAGAACATCTCATGGAGTGTCTCAGAACCATGTCAATCTGTGTCTCGGTATCAATGCCAGCTCCTAAAACCTCTGCAGCATTGAAGTGCCTAATCATTGTTAAAATATGGTCCCTCACAGATGTGTCAGTTTCATGCGTGTGTTCATAATTACCCTGATGAAAGCTTGTCCAGCTTGTCGGATTTGGTGTCCAGATATCTCTTGACAACTTTCCATTATGTTAAAAGTAATTTCCATATTCTGATGTTTCTGTTGCAATACATTTGACATGGATGCCAAAATTTAACAATGGGCCATCTCATTAGAATGAAATGCAAATATAGACCCAAAACTATATTTTTAATCAAAGATCTTAAACCCATATAACTTTTAACACACCCTTTATAAGAGGTCATCGCAGTTACCGGTAAGGTTGGGACCCTCCCACCCGTTTTATTGAGTTAGGCATCTCTTGCTACAATAAAAAATAATAATAATAAAAAATTGTATATAAGTATATAAGTATAATAAGAGGAAAGATTTTTATTTGGCCTATGAATAATTTTGTTATGGAACCTTCTATAGGAAATCCGTCCAAAAATTCATATATAAGTATAATAACTTTCACTAATAATTTTAAAATATCTTAAATATATGAGATATTATCTATAGGATAATCACCCCATTATTCCATTTTAAAATATTCTATTTCAAGATCAAATTTCTATTAATCTAAAATAACTTAGTCTTCTTGTACGGAGATCGTTATAATTCGATACTGGACATACATATTTTAATAACAAATTGAATAATGGAGGAGGCTGCATGTTCATACATGCCTATAAACTTTATCCCTCTTATTATTTGAACCGTTATGTTTTCATTTAATAAATAATCGTCCAAATATAAACAATTGTAATGGCACTAAATTATTAACTATAATTTTTCAACCACTTCTAAGTAATTTAGATTAATGAAAAAAAAATTAAACAATACTAATGCATATGATTTTAGTATACCAAGTGGTGTTTCATTTAATCTACGTGACATATGATAATTATCCATTCATTCATCATTCATAAAGTAATAAAAGTGAAATTAAATGGATTATAATCCCTTATGGCACATCCTAAGAATTTAAATTGCAACAAGAATTAAAGCACTTCATTGGGCCGACCCAATTCTTCAATTTCATTGTAGCCCAATCCATGAATAGGGTGCATATTAGTTTTTGCGAATTTGTGATTTATGAATTATGAGAATTTATGTTTATGACTTATAATTTTGAATTGCATTTGTGTACCGCGAATTGTGATTTGAAAATTTAGGGTTTGTGATTTGTGAATTGTGATTTGGGTATTTGTGCATTGTGAATTGTGAACTGTGTATTGTGAATTGCGATTTTAGGAAATTAGAGATTAGTTTTAAAAAAAAATTAATGGTGAGTGGGGTTGTATATTTTTTTAAGTATTTTGGGTTGTATTGAAATATATTTTTATATGTATATACTTTTTACATTTTAGTACATTTATATATGTATCGAATTATACTTTCGGCTATTACGATCGGTCAACGATCAACGATCACCAATCACCGATCTCCGCCCTAGCTGAACAAAAAAGATGGTTTCGCCCCTAATTACGAGGTTCAAGTAGTTAGTCCTATTTTTTTTTATTTTTTTTTCATGTTGATGAATATTATGCTAATGAAAGCTATGATATGAGATGTTATGTTATTATATGTAATGGACATCCGGTACCAAAGATACGATATATTTGAGCCTTTACCGGTTTCCAAAGATATGATACGACGGTATGATATTTTTGATGCATGATTTAATATTTTTATTCGGGATTGTACCATTAATTCGTGTCATATTGAGTATTCTCATATACTCACCCATTATTTTTCCTTCTCACATGTTAGAACGGGTCGTTGGTTGGCGAGCGATGAAGTGATCTTGTTGTGTCAAGATTCATTAGACTCAATAAATTAAATCCAGTGTAACAAGATTTTTATTCCAACATTAACTTTAGTCTTATTATCCTATGTTTCTTTCATTTAAAATTTCGGAATCCTATTCATTTAGTTATAAATTTCAATTTGTGTTAAATTATATTGGAGAAATCAACATTTTATTATTTATCCAATAATTTTGATACACATGACTTTTAGCATTTATTTGGAATTTTCATGAACAAGAAAATTAAGGACACATTCGTATCAAATAAGGTCCTTTCGTTAAGCCCATGTATGAAATTGCTTAAATTGGCTTAATTAAGAAAGTAATTGGGTAATAAATCAATTCTGTGAAAGTTGTGTCAGAAATCAAATTTTATGAATTTTCCTTACACTTATCGTTTCTAACTTGTTATTTAATACATGTAAAGCTATGTTTATATTCATATTGTAGATTGACTTTTATTTGATCTTCTAAACATATAGGAATAAGATATGATCTTTATTCTTTTCCTTTTTATAAATAAAGAATATTTAATTTAACCTTGAGTAAACCATCTCTTCATAAACTTATAAGTAGTTATTTGTCATGTTAAAAAAAATTTATTAATGAAACTTTTGGCAGCGATTTAAATTTTCGGTCATTACAGTTTCGTATCAGAGCTTTCGGTTTAATTTTCTATAGAACATGTTTCATAACTTGATTTTTAAAAAAAAAATAAAAAAATCATGAACAGAGTTTTAAATATTGAACTTTCATGTTTTAAATGATACATTAATAATTGACTAATTGTTAGTTGTTTCCTTGCGTAGCGTTTGGTAAAAGAAAAAAGATTAATATATATATATATATTCTTCTTTTAAAGTATATGAATTTAAGGATGAAGTAAATTTAAAGTCTTAAATATATGAAAGATCTTTGGCACTCGAGACCAATAATCGGCCATCCTACGACGACTCTAAAGTATGTTTAGAAGTAAGAAGAAGAATTTATGCAAACATTTTGTATCATTTACGTCATTTACATTCCCACTTTTAAATTTTAAGACATGCATGCTTTTTCCTCGCTAAATTTATAATATATTGTGAGAGTATAAGTATAACATTTAGACTGGTATAGGTATGTGGCGAGTGACTTAATATTAAATTTTTAGAAGATGACACCACCTACCCACACGAATTTGATACAGGACTTACTGCGAGCTGTACAAGAGTTGAGCGGGTAAAATCAAGCACCCCCAACACAAAATGCACCGTCAGAGTAGAATGCACCTCCGTTTGTCCCTAGAGCTATCACAGTGGTTGAACAGTTTTTTAGGTTAGCCAAGGTAAATTTCGAGGACGAAAATATTTTGAGGAGAGATTGTAGAATCCAAAATATTTTTCATAAAATAGAATTATTTATTTTATATACTATATTGTTGATATTTTGGAAAGTTGGGGACTAACTTATATATATTAAATTCCATTTTTTATAAAAGCCAAAATTTTTTTTTTTTAGATATTGATGGAGCTATAATAAGTATATGGATATTGAGCTCGTTGGATAGATTGTAATTAATTATCAATATAAGACTCGAGAAAAAGTTTATTCGGATAAGCGAGATCCAAGTATCGAGATTGAAAGACATTGCCTTAAATTATAATTTAATTAAGTTAAGATAATGAGTTTAGAATAAAGGAGTGACACGTTGGTAAGTTGTTAATTTGTTTTTTTATAAGGATTTGTTTTATAGTACACGTGTAGGAGTTTATTGAAGTTAAAGGAGTTTCCATTAAATGTTATTTTATTACTATTGGTTTTGACTTATGAAAGTGTTGTAGCCACATGTCGGTTGTGATTGATTTAAAGTAGTTAGTTTTATTTGATTTGATAGAAGTTTTGGGTCGATTGGACTTCCATTTTCTATAGGAAACTTGTTCAATGTTTATCCATGCATGCAACAGATTTTCACCATAGAAAAAAAAGAGAAACCATGGCTGTGAGAAGTCAAAATTTTCACCACAAAATATAACTTTGGAAACATAGCAGCGGCACAATAAAGTTGGAGCATGATTTTTTCTGGTTTCTACCTTTCAAACAATTTATTTGATTTAACAAGGTAGGATTACGAGGTGCAAGTTGTTAGTCCCGTTTAATATTATTTTTTTTGTGTTGTTGAATATTATGCTAATGAAAGTTATGATATAGATGTTATGTTATTATATGTAATGGTCATTCGGTACCAAAGATATGATATATTTGAGCTCTTATCGGTTTCCAAATATATGATATGACATCATGATATTTTTGACGCATGATTTAATATTTTTATTCACGATTGATTTTTATGATATGACAGTTTGATATTTTTGACACATGATTTAAATATTTTATTCGGAGATTGCACCATTAATTCGTGTCCTATTGAATATTTTCATATACTCAACCATTATTTTTTCCCCCTCACAGGTTAGAATGGGTTGTTGGTTGGTAGGCGATGAAGTGATCTCGTTGTGTCAAGATTCATTAGACTCAATAAATTAAATTCAATGTAACAAGACTAAATTTTTATTCCAGCATTAACTTTAGTCTTATTATCCTATGTTTCTTTCATTTAAAATTTTGAAATACTATTTATTTGGTTACAAATTTCAGTTTGTGCTAAATTATATTGTTGAACTCAAAATTTTATTATTTATCCAATAATTGTGATACGCATGACTTTTAGCATTTAGTTGGAAATTTTATGAACTGGAAAATTAAGGACACGTTCGTATCAAATAAGGTCCGTTCGTTAAGCCCATGTATGAAATTGCTTAAATTGGCTTAATTAAGAAATTAATTTGATCATAAATCAATTCTGAGAAAGTTGTGTCAGAAATCAAATTTTATGAATTTTCCTTGCACTTATCGTTTCTAACTTGTTATTTAATACTTGTAAAACTATGCTCATATTCATATTGTAGATTGACTTTTATTTGATCTTCTAAACATATAGGAATAAGATATGATCTTTATTCTTTTGCTTTTTATAAATAAAGAATATTTAATTTAACCTTGAGTAAACCATCTCTTCATAAATTTATAAG
>CAIGRS010305191.1:0-13876 GCA_903798395.1 Fraxinus floribunda
ATTTAGTCATTTATAAATCTAACAGTTATCTGATATTAGGCTATAAAGTGTCACAAAAAAAGGGGCTCGACCAGGGCTCGGCTCGGCCCGGGCTCATTTTTTTGACCGGGCGGGCTCGGATCAAGCTTTTTTTTTTCGGCTCGGCTCGACTCGTTGAAACTGTCGCTAATGGTCCGAGATCATGGGGACCACCACCGTCGCTGGAATTTGGGTTTTCCGAACGTGAACACATTTCGAAAAACAACTGCAGATTTTGATTTTCTTTGTTATTTGATGTAATTGGAACATGAATGGATGCGTCTAGGTGAGCCTAAGGGGACCTGTGGAGTGTAATTAACATGGGCATCCATGGATTGCGTCGAAATTGGAAGAAAATTGTGCATGAATGCTTTTTTTTTGTCTGAGTTTTGGTTCAAGTTCGATGTTTTTTGGGGCTGAAATTTGTGTACGTATGTTAGGGGTTGATGAGGAGATGGTGTTGGTGCAAAAATTCGATGGCCATGGTGGCCTGAAAATGGCCGGCAGGCAACGGTGGGGTGGGGGTGAGTTGTGGGAATAAGGTGAAGTTTAGTGGGTTATTTGCACTTTTTAAAAATTTTGGGCCTATCGTTGCAATTTTTTGGATTGTTTTTCTTTTCTTTTCTTTTCTTTTTATTTTATTTAAATGAAGGGTAAAATCGTCAAAAACATGTGAAAAGGACGTTCAGCGCACAAAATATTGACATTATGTATCAAAACCCAACAATATAAAAATAAGTTCTTATTTGAAATTCCTCCGAGTCATTGCAAATCATCTGGATTGTTCTCAAATTATTCAAAATTATTGTTTTGGATTAATCCCACTGTGTTCCAACAACCCCACATTTGGATCCATATACTTCATCAATTATTTTCTTTTGTCTTGACCCGATAGATTTGATTAAGCCAGCAAAGCTAATTAAAATATCTCATTTAAGTTCACACTTTGTTACTAGCCACTAGGCATTCATTTTCAAAATTTACTTTATATTTAAATACATTCCTAATTCTTGTCTTATTGATAAAGATGACTTAATGTTTAAATACTATATTTACGGGCACGAACCCGTCCCATTGCCATCTCTATTACTAGGCATTCATTTTCAAAATTTACTTTATATTTAAATACATTCCTAATTCTTGTCTTATTGATAAAGACGACTTAATGTTTAAATACTATATTTTGGTAGGTAGACTAATTATTATATTTCCTTACGTCTCCACTTGTATTGCAATAGATTCAAGAAGTTCAACTCAAATGTGAACGGATTAAACTTCTAAATAGCCAAGATTTTGTTAGGACAACACAAAGACGAAAGCACTAGATTGGGAATCATACAAACGACAAAGAGGCAGGGATGGATCCAGGGACAGGCCAGATTCTGCTCTAGCCCGTCCCTCCAACCCAGATCCTAAGTAAAAAAAAAAAATAAAAGCAAGTAAAAAAAAAAACCTGTGTGTAAAATTATTTTTTTTAGCCCGTGTCCAATTTTTTCCTGCAAAGAGGAATCGTAAATTATTTCGTTTACCCAATATACATGAAGTTAAACTCTATAATAATTAAGGATTAGAGATCTAAAACCAAAGTATTAATTTTATTTTCTTCATAATACATAAATCAATTAACTCTGACACCTAATTAATCATTGTTCCGTGGAGTGTTTATCTACCATGATTTTTAGTGGCATAATCACATGGATCAAATTAATATTGTAGAAATATTAATTCCATATAATATAACCTAATGGGGTATGTCATCTGTTTTCAATCTTTAATCCTAAAATTGCAAGTCAATTTATTATTCGGTCTCCTAAAGTTAGGTACATGTCGAACTTGAACTAAACATGAAAAAGTACTAATCTTTTTATTTTACGAAAACTAATTGTGAAATGCATACATATTTCTCGTCATAATCACTACTATATTAAAAGAGATGATAATCAAGCTACTGTTCATTTGTGCACCCTTCATTTCATATTTAAACTGGTTTCTATTGTTCATTATCGAATTTCACTACTATATTAAAAGAGATGATATCTTCATTTGTGCACCCTCCATTTCACATTTAAATTGGTTTCTACTGTTCATTATCGAATTTTTCTACAGTAGCCATTTTTGTTGACTAATTGGTATTGCAATAAAATTTTAATCTTTTGTATTAGATAAGCATTGCAATCAATATATTTTGTAAAATATATTTTTTTCCTAATGGCAAAAGTTGAAATTCCACAAATAAAATTTTCACCAACTATATTAAAAGAGAGGATAGCCATTTTGAAATTCCAATTACACTGCGTTAATATCACCTTCAAAATAACACGGGCCGTGCATCGCACGGCGTAAAACTAGTGTCATAAAAAAGTGTTAAAATTGCAAGTCTAATAAGTAGTTTGCCATTTTGATGTTATTTGTGTCAATTACTCTCGCATTAGAGCATTTTGAAGATTCGTTGAAAGTGAAATGTTCTTTATTTTAAAGAGTTATAACTTGAAATTATGTTTCAAGATATTTTTTATATTTATTTTTTTAAGATAATAGTGATTTTTACTCTATTTGGAGATGTAAACTCACTCTTCTTTAGGCTCTGTCATGGTTTCATTTTTGAATGCTTTACTACTTAAATTATTCATGCCGTCTTAAATATTTTTTAACTGTTGCTATTTAAAAAATATATTAATTGAAAAATGAGGGGAAAACGATAAATAATTGTTGAAATAATTAAAATGAAGAACAAGAAATAATAATTTGTTGGAATGTATAAAAAATTACTTTTTAAAATTTAAAGATCAATCTATTATTAACCAATGAGAAATGATCTCTTAAGCACCGATGACATGTCATACTAATTAATTGACGAATAAGTTCATGATAGGCCACATAAATTACAAGGTTCATCAATTAATTGGTGTATCATGTCACCTGCTAATTACCGATGCTTAGAAGATCATTTCTCTATAACCAATTTATTGATTAAAAGTAAAATAATATTATCTAGCATTATTGATACTAGAGCACTAGTTTAAACGTCAACACTTGGTTGGTACAATTAAATTAATTATGTGATTAAGTTTCCATTCACTTAATCTTGAGAGATGATGGCAAACGAGAAAGAAAGCAAAAATTAAATAATTGGAAAGGTAACTAAGATTAGTTTAGGCCCCGGGATTAAAATTCAATTAAAATTGAAAATATAACCGTTATTGAGTCTCACTCGTCTAATAAAAATCAATAATAACGACTGATTTTTCAATTTTAATCCGATTTTAATTTTTATCGAACGGGCCCTTAATGTCAAAACGGCAAAGCATGCAATGCCAAATTTGAAACTACAAGAAAATGACCCTTCCAAGTCTATGTATGTGTTGTCATTCGTTTAAAAATCCTCCCAACCCTTGTTAACAAGCTAAACTCTCCAAGATGGAGTAAATTATTTGCCCACCGTACATATGCAACTATACATTATCTTGTGTATGTAAATTTTCTGAATAGAAGGAATTGAAAAGTAACAATTTGTGCCTCTCTGCTCGGGAGCCTCCCGAGTAACAAGGAGATGCATGTTGGGAAGGTGGAATGAAAAAAAAAAAAGACTAAGTGTAGGGGTATATAACAATATAAAATCATATTTTTATCATATTTTGATAAATTTTGATGAAATATATGGTTAAAGAATTATGAATATCATATTGTTATAAAAACAAACAAGATATCAGAATAGTTATAATACCACTTGTTGTGAAACCAACCATCGGTTTGAGATGTTGAAATTATATGGTACAATAATAAAGTATGTGAATACAAGTAAAACAATAAAAGAAAACAAGAATATGGTTCCAAATTTGAATGATTTATGACGTGCACTTCAATTAAAAGTTTTCAATACTTCAAACATTTCAACAAAGAAATTCGAGTCACACTCAAATTTCAACACATATAATTAATATGCATTTAAAATTAATTGATAACTTTGATTTTAATTTAATTTTAATTCACACCAAACAGGGGCTTAAAATATGAAACTATTC
This sequence comes from Fraxinus floribunda, assembly GCA_903798395.1. Taxonomy (NCBI): domain Eukaryota; kingdom Viridiplantae; phylum Streptophyta; class Magnoliopsida; order Lamiales; family Oleaceae; genus Fraxinus; species Fraxinus floribunda. Next base: position 4,041 of record CAIGRS010305191.1, read on the forward strand.
ATAGAATATCGTTAAAAGCAAAGTTATTCTACATAAAATTAATGAGAAAGTTATTTTTCTTTTTTTCCCTAAAAATTAAGTCAGTTTAAGATATTTCACGATTGATGGTCATTATTTTGTCAAAATAATGTTTTGAATAGTAATTTTTAGCAGAATTTGTAGTTAAAACGTAGAAAAGAAAATTTTGAATTTTTCGTATAGAATATTTTATCATACGAGTGTGTTGTTGAAAATAAGTGCGCAGAGAAAAGAGTTCAAATGACGTGGCCAACGAGGGTTAAAAAGGAAAGAAAAGATGAGGTTTTTCTGTGTAGTTTGTTTGCTTGCTTCGTAGACGGAAACTTGTCTATTCACCAGTGGCGACGTCATTTAAAAGGTAGGTTCCTCTTTTTGGCCGGTGTCTTGCGGCACTAAATTACACGCGTCAATTCTTGAGTGGTCTATCGCTGTTGAAACAATAGAACAGCATCTCCGTTCGTGGATCAAGCAGAGCACGAAACGCCGGAAACTCTGAGCTGCGCGGTCACTTTGACGTTAATTTATTCCTCAAATCAATTTAACTTCGAGTTGAGGTGCACTCAATACATGGATTTGGCTATGCTCAGCTCGTTTGTCACGTCACTTTTAGCCTTTGTTCGAGTCTATTTTGGAAAAATAAAAATGCATTTTAGAATAGTGATTTTGGAAGAATACGTGGTTAAAAATGATGGAAAAATTTTCGATTTACGTGTAAAATTATTTTATTGAAAATGAATTTTGGAAAAAAAAAATGGGGCTATTTTGATATATATCATTTATATTTAGCCCCGATTTGGCGGGGATTAAAATCAATTTTTTTAGTAGAGTTTGATAAAAGTCAATTAAATTTATGGTTGAAAAGTTGTAGGCTTAGTAAAATATGTAGTTAAAATTAATTGTTGATTTTGATTTAAAATTAAAATCGAGATTTTAATTTTTGCCAAACAAAGGTTTAAACTTTCGTTTGACAAATTTATAAATAATTTAAAATATAATAATAATAATTAATTTCACAAAATGTGTAAATAATAATGGTCAATAGTTACGACTTAGTTATTGAAATTAACGTTTTAACTTTGACAGAATCTAAAAACAATTAATAAATATGTTCTTACTTCGTCGAGCTAAATCATACATTATATACATTGAACTAAATAAAATGATACTTTGATGGTCATTATTATGAAAAAATGAAGTTTTTTCGTTTTGAACAATAATTTTTTATGGAATGTGTGGGAAAACATTTGGGTGTAAAAATATTTTTATTGTGTAAATACTTGATTGAAAATTAGTATGAAAATTAAATAATTTTATTTTGAATGAAGACAAACATGGACTTAAAAAGTGATTTTTTTATTTTATTTTTTTGTGGGTGGGGTGGGGTGGGGGGGGCATACGCATGGACATAGAGACGTACAAGTTAGAACACAATTAATTTGTACTTACAAATATCTTGAAATGCATTAATTTCCTTTCTAACATTGTGGCTAGTCCGCCACACACGTGCATCTATGCATGTATTAGTCCACATCGAGTTGGTTAGATTTTCTTAAACCTAGACATATATTGGAGAATTTTTCGTATGTCCATCTAACTCCCACCTACTAATTTCACAAAGCTTATCCATATATCGAGCATTTTTCAATACTTAACTCAACCACACACTGACACACATTCTACACTAGCTACTTAGATTATACACCGAATATTTGTCTTCACATCCAATCATATAATAAATTGGCTGTGAAATTTACATGTATAGTATATAAAAATGTTAATTAACTAAAAAAGGTAAATTTCTATCTCTATTGGAGGGGTAGCTCGACCGATTTGCAATTTTATGTGAGCTATGTTAGGTCAATGCCGACATAGGGGTGCATTTTGGAGATAGGGTCCAATACATCTTTAACTTATTTTTTGTAGATATTTTTAAATTTTTTTTTTCTAAATCTATTTTCAACCACAAGTTCTCTCCAAAAATAATTTTGTACACGAATGCATAATTTTTCCTTACTTTTTAAACACACTTTCTCTTGAAGATGATGATAAAATTGTTTTTCGTAAAATTTATTCTCAGAATTGTGTTTGACACCTATTTTAATGGGAATATAAATTTTGGAATAGAGATTGATTGGAAAATGTGTGGTAGAAAAGTAATGAAAAGTTTTAGGTCATGTTTGGTATAGATTAAAATCAAATTTTAATTTAAGTTAAAAGTCAAACAATCAGTATTAACCACATCTTTCATGAGTCTCCACAGCTTTTCAACCACACATTTTAAAATTTTCTATCACAATCTACTAAAAATCTAATTTTAATCTTCACCAAACATCAGTTTAGATTTGTGTGTAATATTATTTTATTTGGAGAATGTGTGGTTAAAATGAAAAAAAAAAATTAATGAGAATGGATGCCAAACAGGGATAGATTGATGTCAAAATGCATTTTGAGCTCTTTCTATAAAAAAAAAAAAAAACAGGGGAATAGTAGATTAATTAATATTTCCCCCCTTGTTTGAGCTCCATTTTTCTGTAAAAATGCATTTTGGAATAGTAGATTGATGGAGAATATGTGATTAAAAAATAACGAAAAGTTTTTAGTTTGTGTGTAATATTATTTTATTGAAAACCGTGTAATTAAAAGGAATAGAAAAAAAAAAATTTGAAAATAATGATGATCAAACAAGAGCATAAGAAAGTCAATAGAAAAATCATTTTTAAGAAATTGATTTGTACAAATAACTTAATTGGTGTTTCACACGCTTTGGGAATTTAAGTCAACCCGAATATACGATTTGTACATAAAGAAAAAATGCATTTATTAATTTGTTTCAACTAGCTAGGAAATGAGGCTTCATTATTCGAATAAAAATTGGATAATTGAAACTATACGCCAAAGCTATACAGTTATGCTCTACACACAACGAAGCCGTAAACTGCAAGTAACAGCTAGCATCAGGGTTTCTTTTAGGGAGAAAAGCGGGTACTATACTCAACACGTTTTACAGTGACGACATCCAATCAAAATGTACTCACTACGATTTCATATTCTCCTCCTCCCCTAATCAATCATTTCATTTTTTTCCCTATAAATTCATTACCAATCCCCAACTTTTACCAGTTTCACAATATCCAAATTTTTAAATTTCCTTTTCTCTATCCCAATTCTCAAGTCATTCTTCTCTCAGCAACCTGTTTTTCCATGGCAGAAGAATTTCAAGAATCTGAAGTAATTTTTCCAGAAAATAATGAAGAAAGCGAGGAGGTTTCAGTTCATTTGAATTCACGGGAATCAAGAAAGATCAAGGGCAGAAGGAAAAAGTTGAATTCAGTTCCGGTGAATATCCCGGTAAATGCGTCCACAAATTCATTGCTTGGGTATGTAGATTCAGATTGTTTCGAAGAAGATATTGGTGATGACGGAGAAATGGTCCCACCACACGTCATCATCGGACGGCGACTTGCCGGAAAAGTACTTGCTTTTTCTTTCTGCGCCGGTATTAATGGGAAGAGACTTAAAGGAAGGAATTTGATGGAAGTCCGAAATTCAATTCTCAGGATGACAGGATTTCTTGAAACATGACTTCCGGGAAAAGCCAGGAATAACATACAACTCAAGCGAAAAAAAATAAAATAAAAAAAATAGGATAACATTTTCAGCCACCTTTTTGTGGGTTTACTTTTTTTCATCTTTTGATTGTTTTAGAATCTTCAGAATGCACATAATTGACAGTTGCAGAACTGAAAATTCATTTTCTCAAAAGAGAAGGAAATTAAAATCTTCAAAATTGAAACCCGAAAAATAATATTCTTACTTTTATCTTGTTCTATATCTAATATTCTGTAGCTTAAGATGATCCTAAGTGTTTATCAGATTTCTGTTGTACTATTCATGTTCATGTTTCCTTAATAATTTGTCTGTTCTAGACAGTACCCAACATCCACAGCTGGTTTATGTAAAAATTGTACATAATGGATTATGTAATATGACGTGGAGGGAAAAAAAAATTAGACGTAAAAGTTGATTGTATTTTAAACTGACAAATGATGGAATGTCATTTGGTATTATGTAAATTATATAAATAATGTACATGTAGTGAGATTCAGATTTTATTATATACGTTTGTCATGTAAATATATAAATATTTGATTACCATGTATAATTTATGTCATCAAAACATATATACATGTTATATATAAATTATACTTTAGTACATATAATTGTATAAAAATTTAGTATTGGTGTGCCACACCAGGAAAAAAAATGCAGAGATAAAGGTAAAATATGTGCAATGTTTTTATTTGCATTCCCCCAATGTAAATTGTGAAAAAAAAAAAAAAAAAAAAAGTCTTGATTTTCCTAAATGCATAGCTTGGAATCAATGCCATTGAATACAATGGAGCTTATCATCTGCCCATAGGATAACAATTGTCCACCTTTAACCTGACGTACTACATCAACGATCAAATCGTATTTTTTTACTTTTCAAAAGAAAAAAGTTGACTTTCTGACGTGGCAACGCCACCTCAATAGGTGATTGTGATAATCACAAGATTAAATAGGTGCCCAAAGTTAAATTAAAGTTAATGTGTCCATTTAGATCTCCAATTCTTATCGATTGTAGGGTTATACAAATTGTATATTGCATAGAGTAATTAATTTACTGTCCCTCTTTCTGTTTAATGATTAAAAAAAATAAAAAATAGTTTGAAGGCGAAAAGATTCCGATCTAGTGCCTTATTTCTATCCTTTGTAACTATGTCAAAATTTGTGGTCGTGTTTTGCTAAGATAACACGCAACAAAATGTAGGCATTTGAGTTTAGCCTCTTTCAAGTGAACAAATTGAAAAAAAAAATATTATGTACACCAAAACATGAATTTCCGTTCACTTCTCTTCAACAATTATATTTGATTTGTTTAGATTTAACGACTTTAGAAAATAATATTATCATTCTTGATGGATGGACGGCCGCCCTTTATTGCAAGTTACAACAATCGAATTTTATTTAAATAATAAGCACTTGTTTGGTTTTGCTATAAGTCGGAATTTTAATTTTAATAAAATTTGATGAAAAAATGTTGTTGAAAAGTTGGAAGGGAACATGGTTCCTTCCCCGTTGGTCGCAATTTCTTGAAAGATCACGTTTCTCGTCTTCATTTCATTTCATTTCGTACCATCCCATTTTTTAATAGAACGGAACAAAATGAAAATAAATGGACGAGACATTTTGTTATCTCTATATAAATAATATAAGTTATAACATTGTTATCCTCAATTGAACTTAAAAAAATAGAGCAGTAGACAACGCGGCCACGTGTGTCTTAGGATTCTACGACAACTAGCTTAAGGCCACGTGCACGATACCAACTAACTTACAATTAACAGAAAAAGTCCTGTCCATTTCACAAGCCAACTTGTCTAACATGGATGAAATTAAAGCCATAATTTTCTGTTGAAATTAAGCTTTCTTGAATTTATTGCAATTCTTAAAATATAATAATTAATTCTACCCACCAAAATATTAATATTTAAACATTAAATAATTTAAATATATACCGAAGTTTGAAAAAATAATTCCAGTCTGAAATTAAATGGGTTTTCTTTAATTATCTTAGCTGACTTAATCAAATCTAATATTAAAATAATTGAACAAGTGTATGGACCAAAATGTGTAGTTGCTGGGGGTGAAAATGAGATTATCCAAAACATTTTTTAATAATTTGAGGAGCAATCTAGATTATTTGCAAATTAGTGACTTTTAGGAATTTCAGGTAAGAAATAAATTTATATAGGGAAACTACGCAATTTTTCATTAGAAGTAAAACCTTCCGAGGGTAATCAAGTTGGTGGACCAGGTGAACGCGGAAATTGAAGGTTACGAATTTGAATTCCATGCCAACATTTTCTCGGTCGAGTTCGTCGCACCGGTCTTGCGTAGTGCGGTTTATTTCTCAAGTGTGGTTTGCGGACTACTACACATGATGGAGCGAGGTTTACCCAAGGCGCACTCACGAGTAGATGCTTCGAGTTCCTACATCAAAACAAAATAATAATAATAATAATAATAATAATAATAATAATAATAATAATGCTGTGCAATATATTCAAGTACTTTGAAATATACGTGTTCAATTATTACTTTGAAATTAGAAAATTTACCGCTATCTTTCCAAACGGTATTTTACATATTTTTGCAAATCAACAAGACAACTTTTCAGAATATTAATCCATAGTTTTGTTGTAGATTTATGTATGTATGTCTCGAATTAGTATTCGATTCCCTACAAGAATATGTTGCCTTTTCATGGTTCAATAGAACCGATGACGCGTCTTTAGAAATGCGATTCCTATAATTTCAGTTCCACAACAATATACTTTAATAGATCTTTTTGCTTTTGGGATTCTGGTATTAAAGTCGCTATCACCATAAAGCATTTGGCTAACACTTTTAAAAATAGCCAATAGAATATTTGCGTGTGGATCAAGAGTTTGTCAACTCTTTGCATACAACTGGAGTAGGGTATGTTACTATATTAGCAATTAATACAAGGATTAATAGCAAAAAATTCTCATAGAAGTGTTTCATTTGCGATATTCTCCTACCTATTGAAAACAGTAAAAAAACCCTACTTGAAACATTTTGTGTGAAAAACTCTCTACCGTCAAATTTACCGTTAAAAACATTATAAATGTCAAAATTAAAAAGTAAGAATTGTAACTTTAATATCCAAACTTTTTATTTATTTACAAATTATACCCAATTTTTTTTATAACCACCCACAATCTCAAACCTTTGAAACTTTATTTTCCATCCCATCACACTTCTTCTTCTTCTTCCCAAAAACTTTATTATTGTTTTTAATCCCTTCCAAAACTCTCCTAAATCTCTCACCTCAAATTCCTCATTTCTTCTTCTCATTCCCAAAATTAGAAATATCCACAATATCCATTCCCCATAAAACCCAATTTTGAGTTACAATTCTATGAGGAATTGATATGAGTCATTGAATTCCTCAATGGCATGGATCTCCCATTAGCCCTCAAGATTTTCCCTTTCCCTCGTCATTAGTTTCACATAATTTCCTTCTTTTACAGACTCACATTCAATTGAAGTGTCCATATTTATTGCCGAAATAGTTTGCAGAACCTTTTTTCTGGTCATTACGAGAAGAAATGGCTCGTCCACCGTCGTAAGGTAGCAACCATGGCAGTTCTTAAGGGGGATTACAGTGCTTTTGCCTTCGATGAATTCAACTGTCCACCGTGCCTTGTGTGAAGCATCGTTGCGTGTGTGTGTGTGTGTGAAGACTTATCTTTGGAATGAGAAGAAGAAATGATGAATTTAGGGTGAGAGATTTAGGAGGGGTTTGGAAGGAATAAAATAAAATAATAAAGTTTTGGGAAAAAAGATAAAGTGGGGTGGGATGGGATGGAAATTTTTTTTTTAAAGGTTTAAAATTATCGGTGGTACATAAAAAATTTGATATAATTTGGAAAAAAATAAAAAGTTTGGATACTAAAATTACAATTATTTTTTTTTTATTTTGACATTTTTACTGTTTTTAACGGCTTTGACGATAGGGTTTTTCACACAAAAAATTTCAAATATAGGGATTTTTTTGGGATTTCCAATAAGTATGGAGATATATCGCAAATAGAAACGTTTTTAGGGAGTTTTATGTGAGAGTGGATAAACAAATACGTGGTTGGAAATTGTTTAGGCATAATGATGATTAATGTTCGAACATGTCTTGTTCTATTTTTCTTTGATTATTAAATATTATAGTTGGGTTGAAGTTCTTCATTAAATAATTAGATGATGTTTCATGATTTGGAATCTACGGTGAAAATATTTTTAGTCCATATTTGGTAGGGATTAAAATTAAAATTAAAATTTAAGTCAATCAACAATTAATTTTAACTATTTATTTTATGGGGTTCCAAACTTTTCAACTACACATTTAATCAATTTTATCAAAATCTATTAAAAATTAATTCTAATCTCTACCAAAAAAAGGGCTTACTTTTTAATTACAATTAATAGTCTTTTATATACAGTCTAAAATAATAAATAACGTGCCATGCTAAACCTAGTTGAAGTTACGGATAATGACGTGGAGATAAGGTTGCACAAAGGAGTTGGAGAAAACTAGAGCATAGATGCAAGGAGAGAGAGAGAGAGAGAGAGTTGCGAAAATGAAGTTTTAGGCAGGGACGATAGAGGTTGCGAAGAGGTGGCGGCAGGGCGGATGCAGGGGTGGCCTGAGGTCACTTGATCCTCCCAATTTGCTGCTTTTTTTTTTAATATTAAATTTTTTATGTTTTTGTTTCAATTTTCGTAGTCATTAGGGGATGTGAAATGAAATCAAAATATTGATTCTTAGTTTTTATGAAATTTCAAATTTGAAGTGAAAGTTTTTTTTTTGACCTATTCATTTTTTTTTTTAAATGAATGTGCTTTTACTTCACGCCTTTTTAAGTAAATATGGGTGATTATATTCGAACAACAGTTTTTATTAAGTAAACTATATTTTAATTGAACTTAAGGTCTTCAATCGTTGCTCAATGTATAGTCTCTGTGTACCTAACTTTTTTTATTCATTCTTACCGTCAACCTTTCACTAGTTAGTGCACCCATTTGGCCCTCATTGTTCATTATAATGAGAGGAATAGTTATTTTTTGGAGAATAAAAAAGACGAAGAAATTTTGGGTTTATGTATCATAATATTTTGTTAGAGAACACGTGATTGAAAAAAGAGGGGGGAAAATAAATTTAATTTAATGAAAAATAATATGAGCTAAACGGTGACTATATATTAAGGGCTATGCCAGCCACCCCTCCAATAGGGGGAGTACTTAATTTCTTACCAAATCTTCCAGCCGCCCCTCCAATAGGTGGCCACCACGTGTCAATTCGGTAAAGGATTTGGTAAGAAATTAGGTACACATAGCTTTTTCCATATATTAATCTCCAATAATGTTTCTGTCTAGAAAGTCTATTTATTAGAAAATTAGGGTAAAATCGAAATTTACAAGAACTCAAATTCATATTTATAAGGACGCAACCTATTAAGCTGCAATTGAGCCTAAGTCTATCCAAAAAGGGTAACTTTATTGATAAATTACCATAATAATACATTTCTCATCGATAATTTACAAAAACTGAAACTTCAACACCACGGAGGTTGATCCATGTATTAGTTTCGCGGTGCCAAAATAATTGTACTCCGCAATTTAACGACTATATGCTTCTCATTAAATTATTATTCATGTTTTTCTTGTTTCCTTGTTCGTAGATCATATTAAGAGAAATGCTTGAAATAATGATATTAAAGATAAAATAATAGAATGCTATAAATATTAAAATTATGATAGAATAACAATGATATTAGCCTGTTTGATAGTGATTAAAATTAAAAAACTAATCGTTATTGTTGACTTTTATTAGACGAGTGAGACCTAATAACGGTTATATTTTCAATTTTAATTGGATTTTAATTGATACCAAACGGGCTCTAAAATGCATGCATGAAAGCAAAAGAATGTTATTAGAACAAAAAAAAAATGTTATTAAAATGTAGACCTTACAACGAATGAATGCTTCAAATATTGGAATTATGATGACAAATGAACGCTATTTAAAAGTTTATATAGTATTCTTGGCGTGTTATGGACGGTGTTAATGTGATTCGTTTGGCATGAGCCCTTAATTTTTTTGCCTAGAGAAAAGCCCACCCAACTACCCAAACCAAGTCTCTTAATATTTTGAAAAAATGGCCCATACATGATTGGGGAAATTAGGCCCACTACTACAA